>JAYKAV010003479.1:98114-258627 GCA_035582835.1 Phoebastria nigripes | reverse complement strand
CCTGTGCTCCTGATCCTTCAACCGATCGCCCCAGTGCCCTGAAGTCCCTTTTGGTTGCTTCTGGGCTTCTCTCTGCAACCTCATCGCTGCCAGCCTGTATAACCAATAGTGGGTAGTAGTCAGAGGGCCATACCAGACCGGGGAGTTTCCTAGTAATGTCTCTAACCCGGGCCCCAGGGAGGCAGCAGACTTCCCTGTGGGATGGGTCCGGTCGGCATATTGGGCCCTCTGTTCCCCTCAGARGGGAATBGCYTAYGACAATTACCCTCCTTTTTTTCTTAGCAGAGGCAGTCATGATGCGTGGGGCTGGCCGCCTCACCCTAGGCAACCCCTTGGATGGACCTTCATCTACATCCTGATTTGCCTGGCCCTCGAGTTCCAGAGCCCCATATCTGTTGTGTAAGGGCAACTGGGAGGGTGAGGGAGGCCGGGCAGGGGTTCGCCTGGCACCCCGAGTAGGGACCTGTTTCCATTCCCTGCCGTCTCTTAGGTCCCCTCCTTCTGCCTGGCGGCAAGAGGGCAGGGGATCCTCTGCTTCTTGCGGAGCCTCCATCTGCCGCCTTTGCCTCATATAACCATCTAACCATATACAACCATATACATATACATATAACTGTATAACATATAACCATATACCATACAACCATATACGTATAACCATCTAACACTAATAAGTACCTGTAGCATCTGAATTCGTGTTGAGGAGTTCTTTGCTGAATTCAGGAGTTCTGTCTGCATAGTTTATTCTTGATCCAGTCGTCTTTACATGGATGTCCCCGTAGCACATACGATGTAGCCAAAAACAAAGCAATGGGCTTAAGCTTCATAAACAGGAGGTCAGAGAAGACAATTTAGTATTCCCTGATGACTTTAAATGATATATCTATAGTAGACTGTGACAAATGAATACTTTGGAGGAAAGCAGTGTGGTGTTTTCCAGAGTTCTAGAGGATTAGAAATAGTTCTAATTTGGTGTATTTTGGAAAGTTTTAAAAAGACCTGTATTCAGCCACCCCAGAGCTGTGTGTCCTGTGGTAAGTAGATTAAGACCACCTACCTGTAAATAGACCGTGTGGACAATTGGACAATTTACATCTAATAGATAAGAGATGGATGGGGAAAGCAAACCAGTGGGGGTTGAATTGACTACATGATTAATCAAGAGCAGAATTTTGAATAGTACTCAGGTCTGTCAACACGTACATGGGTGTTTGGTCTATTAAGTCATGCTACCTCCATAAAAATAGCTAGAATAAAGCCAATATCTGAATAGCATTATTGTTTCTATTAGTACTGTGTCCATGCCACTTAGGTAGTGTAACACTAAGTGCATTGTTATCGGTTTCTATTTGAAAGATTTTAAATGAAATAATTGTTTCCAATCAGAGTTTTTAATGTTACCTATTACTGTAAATGCTAGATAAGCTAAAAAAAAGTGAAATTTGAAACTAGTTGTTCAAAAATATTTTAAATCATCTTACTGATACTTGCATAGTTAGCATAGTTGTATAAAATACATAAGCCCTATAAAGATCTGTCATTGAGGGATAAGGTATTGCAGTTGTCCTCAAAGGAAGCATTTTGTGCTTTTTATCTGTTAAAAATACAAAATAAAATGTGTGCATTATCAACACCCTTTTTTATGTACAGGTCATTAAATCCATTTACCTCATTTGAGATTGCTTTTCATGTTTCTGTGGAGCTTTATATAAGGTTGCTTTGAAATAGATTTCCCTGAAAACTGTTTATTTTTCCTATATTCTGATTATATCTGTCTTTCGCTGTGAGAAAAAATACAGGTATTAGACAAATGAAGCAGAGGAGGTTTTTTGCTCAGTAGTAATTTTCCTCTCATTTGCAGTGTCTAACTTGTTCCCATTAATTTAATCATGACTATATAGAAGAGAATGGTTTTTTTTCCTAATGCGCATGAAATATTCCAGTTGTTCTTTCTTGCAGTTTTATAACCCTTTCACATTTCTAACGTTGACCTTGATTTCAATTCACATTCATAGAGACCTTTTTGTCTTAAAATAATGTAATTGAGTAGAAATGCATAATTAGTTGATGCATCAAAACTCTGTGGAACAATATTACATTTAGAAAATACTTCCTTTAACTTTGCACTAGGCTGAATTTCAGTAAATACACTCCCTTACACCTCTTAGTTCCTATTAAAGAAATATTGCAGCTGCACTTACAAGGAAATCAAAGACGCCGTGTGCTTATGTTGAAGATAGCTAGAGGAAAAGCAGGTTCCCTCTGTCAACTGGAGCCTTAATTGATTAAACTTTGAAATGTCCATTGAGAGCATGTCTGTCTGTATTAATATCTCAGGAATTAGTAATACTCAGGACTCGTATAGTATAGTAAAATATACCATACTGTGTGCATTCCGCAATCATGTATACTGTTCAGTTGTTAACACTCTCCCTGCAGATTTTGACCTGAGCCAACCATAATTCTCCCAGACCGATGCCTGGACATGATTCAGGGAGTACCACAGTGCATAGGTAGTACGGAGACTTCCTTCAGAGGGAAAGGATGTAAGCCATGATGTGTCAGTTTCTTCTCCCGTGTAGCAAGTGATAGGACGAGAGGAAGTGGCCTCAAGTTGTGCCAGGGGAGGTTTAGATTGGATATTCGGAAAAATGTCTTCACTGAAAGGGTTGTCAAGCATTGGAACAGGCTGCCCAGGGAAGTGGTTGAGTCACCATCCCTGGAGGTATTTAAAAAACGTGTAGATGTGGTGCTTAGGGACATGGTTTAGTGGTGGACTTGGCAGTGTTAGGTTAATGGGTGGACTTGATGATCTTAAGGGTCTTTTCCAACCTAAATGATTCTGTGATTCTATGATTCATTTGCTCTTAAGCTCTTAAAATCAAGGAGAAGGTCCCTGTCCCATTTGATTTACAGTATGAAAAGGAATCTTGGATTCTGCCTCCCAAATGATCCCTTCCATATGCATGCTGTTTTTCCTAGCTCCTTCAGTGTTTTCAAAGTATCTGGTTTTGTTGTTTATGGCCAAAAGTGTCCAGAGATGTGAGTCACAGTGAAGAGATCACTGGCACCGAACTGTGTTTTGTGCTCCTGCCAGGTATTCTACCTCAGGCTCACTGATGCTTTCATTCTTCCAGTCGTGTCTTTCTGTAGCTCATCTGTAAAAAGTAGTAATATCTTTTTTTAAAAAAAAGTGGAAAAAAAAAGTGGATGTCTCTCACTTGATCCTTGTTCTTTTGTCATACATAAAAGCCCTCCCTTTGAAATCTGATATTATACTTTGTGATAAAATTTTATAATACTTTGCTTATGCATTCATATTTACCTTGAGTCCTGTTTGCTACACCATAGCTTCAACCTTTAGTCCATGTTTTTACTCACAATCAGCGTCTCAGCAAGAAGCACAGAAGATAATAACAAGTGTTGTTTTGTTATGTATATGAGAGGTATGTAGGCATAGAGAATCTTATTTTGTACAAATGAGTGAATAGACTCCTGAATCAGCTGTCAAAATATACGTGTTTTCCTATGAAAAGGATAGGACAAAATGTCTGAGTTATGAGAGATCTTAAATAAATTATCTGGAGGAAAAGGCAATTTACTGTATAAATATTTCAAGTTTTGAAATTGAAGCCTTTACACTGATCTGCACTTAGAGGCCTGGCCTTATTTTGTAACAGATAAATATTATGTCAAAGTAATGTTTAGTTCTACTCAGCAGCTGTTATATTCATACTAAACTATGTCAAATTTAATCTTGAATATATTCAACAAGAGCACCCGGTTGTGCTGACAAACCTAAAATCATTTTCAGTTAAATATGTTCTATCACAAACTATTTGGGCACATTTCCTCTCTGAAGAATGACAAAGTCAGTGTGAAGCTTAGCTTTATAATTCCCGCTGCTTGTTGAATTCCCATATTATATCCAAACATCCCAGCAGTAGACTCAATAGGTATCCTACTGGAACATTGCGGTAGCAGAGGTAGACAGTGTGAGGCATTTTCTCAAGGGTATTACTTTCACAATCATTTTAATTGCACATGCCTGATTCACCACTGCTTGCGTATTCATTTGTAATTGTTCAAAGGGAATGCAATTTAATTTTAAAATACTCTTAAATCACTGCAATACTCATTTTACACGGTGAAAGAACAAGAAAATAAAGTGGATAATCAGGTTCTCAGACTTCCGTAAGGAGAACTGAAATAGCTTTGCTTTTGCTTGGAGAAGAAACAGTAAAAGTCAAGGTTCACTTGTAGAATACTTCAAAGAGTATCCTGTAAATCCTGGGTCAAACACATTGTACAGAGGGGGCACCTTGTTAATTGCAGTGATGCTGTAATGAGGAGATGACATAAAGATCAGGAGAACAGTGTGTGAGAACCTAGTTTAACTGGAGAAGAGCAGACAGCTGTAGTCAATGGAACAAAATCAGCTCTTCTGGAGAGCCCTTCATCACAGGAAACATGCTGGAGTGCTCTCAGGCACTCTTAAGAGAAGCCTTTCTCCTTCCCCTTACACACTGCAGTGGGAGCATAGGAAACTATATGTGCCAAAAGTGGGATGGAAGAAACACTTCTTCCCTTCCCCAGCTAAGCCCCCAGCGCTTTAGCGTGCTCATTTAAAATGTAGGAAAATTCAGTTTATTTTTCTAGGAAAGTCTGAGTACTTGTCATGCTTCCCTGCTGTATACCTTAACCACTTTCTGGGTATTTTGGAGTTAGGCTTGCTACCTTGTCTGCCTCTGCAGCTCCAGTTTGTATAAATAAATACGCAAAGGCTATGTAAATAAATACACAAAGAACTCAGGTATTCTCTCTTCTGATGAGTTTTGTAATCTTTCTAATATGCCGTGACAAATACTTAGTTGTTTCGTTATGCTGTGCAGTACTGTAGATAGTATTGAATAAGCAATTTGCCCTCTCACGTGGTGCCCCAGTCAGCAGTTCCCAAGAGCTCCAAGGAGCACTATGTCTCTAGGAGTTTAACCTGCTGGGATATTTTGATTTTGAAACAAACATTTGTGTTATAGATAGTGACGGTAAGAATCAGGGAGTTTGATGTGCTAGGTTAGGATGAGAGGTTGAGCTCTACACCTCAGTTCTGGTTTCCAATTCCAGTCTCAGCTCAGAAGACTATACAAAGAGAAAGACCATTCACAGCAGCAATTAAGAGACATCGTTTCTTCTGTAACCTGAAGATTGAGGGAAATTCTTAGCATACTTCAGGAAGCGCAAATATCTCTTTATTTAACATTTGTAAGGCAGCTGCTTCTTTGCAACTTTAGCTCCTTGTGGACTTGATAGCATTGTGTTTCACATCTGTAGGCATAGCTGAGGAAGTGCTCTCTTCAAGGTAAATTAATGCTGATCACTGTGAACTTTCTGATCAGTCTGGCATCTGGGAAGTACTTTCTCAGCTGATGTCCATTTACCAAGAATGCACCATTTGGAGTTCTAAGGCTGTATTCTTATAGCTCTTTATAGGTCACCGGTGATGATGATGGGGCTTGCAGGCAGCTAGTTTTTACTCCTTCAACATTCTTCTAAGTTAGAGCTTGGTCCTGAATGCAGTAAAAATAAGGAGGGAGCCAGAATCATTCTGCTGTGGTTAATATGATCTCTCGTGCTTGGCTGAGGGGGAAAACCTAGCCCATTTCAAAGAACAGATTTCCCTTAGGTTTCATTTCTGCCACCTCTTCACATAGAAAGGAGAAGAAGAGAGTTTGATAGTGTGCTGCCAGTTAATTAGATTTTGGGTGTTCAGGCTAGAAATGACAAAGTATTTCGATGTTACATATTTTGGGTGGAATCAGAAACCCAGGAATAGGAGCCTAGGTTCCTATACAGTACATAAGCTAGCACCTCAGCGTGGCAATCCATGAAGTCTTCTGTATTCAGTCTACAGCTGTCTATTAGAAAGAGTTCCAAAGCAGGGAGAAGCTAAGATACCTAACTCAAAGCTGCAGGAAGATCCCCCAGTTTACTTAGCAAATTTGTGGCCAGACATGTTTTCATTGGGGTAGATGCATAAAATAACTCTTTCCAAGAATTGTGCAGGATGTTTGAAAGAGAGACTAGGTGGGCATTCAGAGCTTTAATCTCCTAAATCTACTTCGGAGGACTATTATCTTTAGTATATACTGTTTTTTAACTAGCTGGACTGATGCTTTATCATTCTTAGGAGAGGCATTTATATTTGCATTCAACAAGGTTATAGGAGTTGTTCACTAGCTTCCTTAGGAAAGTGTTATGATCTAGGTGTCCTGAGAAATTCTGGACCTCTGCTTGGATTTCATTAGAGCACATGGTGTAACTATTATCCCTGGATATAATATGTAGACTGCTGGTATTTCATAATATTATTAAGATGTGATCATTCAATTCTCCATAGTATCTGCATATTGTTATTCTCTTATTTTTATTTACTAGGTTTCTTGTCTATATTTACATGACTATTCCAAGCTACCTAGTCTGATGAAGTTGAACTTCATTCTTCAGTGCGATTTACTCAATACAGCCTAAAATCATGATGAAAAAGAAGAGCATATCTGCAAGCAAAGCTTCCTTGGTCCTCTTTCTGTGCCAAATGATTTCTGCATTGGATGTACCTCTTGACTGTAAGTATTAACCTGCTAAGTAAGTGCAGAATAATGGAAGATTAGTTAAATAATTTCTGTATAGGAAGATGAAAATAACTCCAACATGGAGCTAAACATAGAGTGTGTTTGCTCACTTCAGTCAGGACATTGTGATTATGAATATTTACACTAATTTACTGAAGATTTTAAAAAACTGTGCAGATTAAAATGACTTACATTGTTCACTTGAGAAGGGTTAACATAGGATTCTCATGAATACTCACACTTTGGTGGGCCTTTATTGAACACTTTATTTGATGAAAATGAAGAAGGGCAGAGAAGCCCAGTTAAATGCTAATTATTTGTGAAATTAAGATCATATTGACAATTTGCTGAAAACCCCAGGACAATTCCTAGTTGCTGTAAACAATTACCCTTATCTTCATATAAGAGGTTTCCAGGAGCTGATATGAGACATAGTAAAAGATTCAAATACCTAAAATTCAGACACTGGAAGCCTCTTACTTTTTGATCCAGAAGGGTAAGTTAGGCTCTTAGATTTCCTAAGGAGTGCCTGAAAACAGTTAAGTACCTAACTTTAAGTTAAAAGCATGTGTGCTGAGCAGGGAACTCTAACATTAAGCAGTGAGGAAACATCTAGAAGAGGGGAAATCCCAAGATCTGAAATTCTTGTCTAATATAAGACCGTGTTAGTTGGGAACCTTGAAGGGTAGCTCTCCATGCTGAAAAGGAAGCAATGGTAGCTGCTGCATTTTGTAGCCCTAATAGCTAATTTTATGAATTTATTCATGCTTCAGGTTGTTACTTTCTTCTTAAGATAAGCATGATCACATTTTCAGAATTCAGTGAACCATGTTGCACCTCACAGTGACTATTCATTTGTTAAACTAATTACAAGAGAAGAGAACATTAGGGCTTAAATTGATKGATTAATACATCAGTAAATTTGCTTATGATTCTAATCCGCATGGCTTTCTTTACCCCCATGTTTTTGATACCTTCCTACCTTCCATAAATGCATGTTTTTCTTTAATAATCATTGACTTAAATTGCAACTGCTTTCATGTTTTTATCCCCATGCATATTTACAAGCCTCTCAAACCGATGACCTGTATTTCTGTAACAAGATCAATATATCTGAATCACATCAGACTTGTTGTGCTGTGAATGCCTTTAGAGCAATAAACTGTGGCTTAAAGAGGTCTTTAAAAGTTTGATGAATGAATGTTTTATTTTCTAAACTTAATTTTTCTCCCTAAATATTTTTGCAGGCTAGAAATAGTGTTTTAAACCCATCTTGTAGTTTAGAAACTAATGTAAATTGTGCACCACACTAATATCTTTTGTATAGAGCCACACTTCAGGTTAAATTAACCAGAAATTCATCAATAGGCAAAAATGAGTAGCCCTTTTGGATGTATCACGTTAAGTCTCAATTAACTTGTTCCCTACTACATAATGTTTAATAAATTTATTAGGTCTGATAAAGTCACATACTTGGATTTTTAGCCAAAAATCATATAACCAAAATTACATCTATAATGATGTTATTGCTTTCATAAATAATGGTTAGAATGGGCTCTGGGAGAGCACCACAAGGGAAGGACTTATATTTTCTGTCGGTCTTCCCTACAGACCCACCACAGAGACCTGGTGGTGAGAACATACTTGATTAGTTAAACCTTTAGGTTTCATCCAGGTTAGCAGTTCCTATGCTCGTCAGTGTCTCAAAGTAGGTAAGGGATGACTGACAATGTAGCTGACCAAAAGCAATGACTTACTCTAAAAACATTATTGATGAGGAGACATGTATGCAAAATATTTGAAGTAAGCAATAGAGATGTGACAACTAAGATGATTTTTTTTGTTTAGTTATTTTTCAAACCAAAAGGGATTGCATGTCTGTTGAGTAGAATTAGGTGGTTTTGTCTTTGTAAGAGTAACTTTAGCCTGAAGCATTCTCTTTGTTCTTCCATATGATCATATGGGTGGATTGATTTTGACTGCAGCATGAGGGCAATGCACTCCATTAATTCTGATTTACTGTCTCCTCAGTATCAGTGTTTTGTGTCCTTGCAAGGCCAAAATCACATACCATGGTTGCCCTTAAAAAGTCAACACTTCAGAAAAGTTTCTCATACCATGAACTTTGAGATAAATGTAGTAATATCTGACACAGTGGAAATCGTGGCTGGAATTCCAGGCATCACTGCATGGGTTACAGTGCTAAATGTTTTAAATGTTTTCTTTTTAATGGTGACCAATGTACTTGTCAGAGATACTTATCTTCCCTCTCAAAAATGCTAATTTTCTTTTAACTAACAAATGTTTCTCTTTAATCTCCATTTGTCCATTCAACTGCTGATTCTGATGGGGGACTAAAAGCAAAACTTCTAGAAGAATGTAAGTTCCTGTCCACAAAGACTAGGCTGTGTGCTGCTGAAAATTAATACTGATTGTGTTGCGAACTGAATTTGCAGTCCAAAAATGTGTGTTTCTGACATTTTGTTGGTAATTTGGTTTGCTGTAGCTAGATGTTTTGTGCATGCAGTGTTCAGAAAATACTACTGTATGTAAATCAGTGTTCTGATATTTTGAACAAATTGATTGTGTGATTTTTGATTGTGTGCCATCTGAACATTAAAATCCTTACTCAATATCAGCATGAGCAATGTTTTACTGCTACTTTCAGGAGTAAATATATTTGATAAAAAATAAATTAATTCGAATACATGTACTTATATACTATTTTACATGTCCAGGTTGGAGATACTTTTATATCCTTAAAAATCAGTGGATACAGTTATTTAAGTAGACCTAATCTTTTATGGGATCTCCTAACTCAGCTCTAGTGTCATGGTTAATTTAATAAGTTTTAAGTGCAGTGCATAGCACAGGAGTGGAGTCTTCAGGTCTTCGATGTGCGTCAGATGGAATATCCTGTATGTTGGGCAGTGTTCATGTCATGTCCCTTTTCAGAGTGTGCTTGCTTTTCCCAAGTGAGCATCTGACGTGTACTGACCCCGAGAACTGCCTCTGAGAGGGAGAAGGACTGTCATTAAAGTGCCTCTCTAAGGACATAAAAAGTCATTATCGTGTAAAAATGTCGCCTTCCTCTTTTAAGCACTCTCCTCTCTGCCGAGTGAGGAAGAGGAGCGAAACCCAGCTCTGCATGGCCTATTCTGTTCTGCTTAGCTGCTATATCTCATTATGATTCCGTGATCTGATTTTTTTTCCTGGCCATTTCTTGTGGGTAGGGCTTTACAGACGGCTACCTCTTTCCGTGCAAGAGTACTTAATGTATAATGGCAGGGAAGACTTAAAATAAAAATCCCAGCTTTACAATTTTAACTGGCTAGAGTGATGCATGAGAACACAGCTAACTCTAATGATTGAAGTATTTTGCTAAAGTGGCTAGAAATGACCCCAAAGTACTAGCAAAGTGTATTGCTGGACAGAGAATTTGCAACATTTAGACAGGGATGTTCACAGGCATGTTATTAAACTGGTTCCTTTAAGTGACACTAAACTATAAACAGATGAATGATGTTGAGGAAGACACCTTTCTCACTATCTTAATATCATAAACAGGATTTTTTTAATGCAAAAATGGGCCTAGATAATGGTAACAGATTATAAATTACTTTAAATAGGTAGGCACCAACTACGTAAATTCTGTTTTTTGCTGCTCATTCTAGAGTACTTGATAAATCATAAATGTTAAATGTTTGTTTCTCCTGGGGCAATTAATGAGATGATTAACTATATTTTTGTTGGTTTTTTTAAGGAGAATTAGTACTAGACTTTTCCTACATGTTTCCTCTATTTGGAAACTAGTTACTATTTTTGTCATTTTTCACAGAGTCTTTTACTCCTAACACATTTTTTACTCCTGAAAAGTAGCTCCTAAAAGCATGCTTTGTAGATTAATTCAATATGTTGAGCACAATAAACGTGTGAAAAGTTTACACCCATAGACAATTTGCAAATACATAAAATGGTTAGAAATACAAAGCAATGTATTTTTTTTCCTTCTGTGTGGTAAAAAACATTTTGTGTGGGTATATGTTTCACAACTGTTCATTCAGGATATGTTGGACTTAGAATTCAAGTGTCCTTCGGTTTTGTGAAAATCTGTTGAAATCTGATGTATAGAAATGATATCCATTAAACTTTTTGGCCAAGATCTTCATCCGCTGTAAATCGGCATAGCTCAGTTGGCAGTTAGTATAGCTACACTAATTTACAAGAGCAGAGGGCTTCAGCCTGCTAATACAAAGGATACTTTAATCCCACTCTTCTGTCGATGATTTGGTTGCTAATTGCAATTCTGCTTTCTCTGCTTACAAAACTGTCTCACTAATACTTTGAAAATATTGTTAAATTCCTCTCTGTTTCTTATATTCCATAATGAAGTGTCGCAACCTCCTACGATAACTCAGCAATCTCCAAAAGATTACATTGTTGACCCTCGAGAGAATATTGTAATACAGTGTGAAGCAAAAGGAAAGCCAGCTCCTAGGTTAGTAGCATTTTGTTTTGCTTTTGTTGACCTAACAACATAGGAAAACTAGGAGAAAATAATGTAACTTTTGTAAACTAACAAGTATATGCATATGTGTGTGCTTGCACACGCAGAAACATGCACACACTCCTACCTTTGTAATTTAAACAGCTACCAGATAGTGGCATAAATTTGACTCTTCTCATCCTTGACATTTAAACTTTTCTATAGTCATCAAGTAACTGTAGTTTTTTTTTTTTYCCCTCAAAAGAATGGATATTGAATAAATTCAGAGTAACACTAATAAATTAAAATTTAATGTTTTGTAAATCATTCTGTTTTACGAGGCTCATCTTGAAATACGTAAGCATTTTGTCAGAAGTTATGTAATGTGTATCAGTTTTAATGATCAGTAGCCTTGATTTACCAAGTGTATTTAATAGCCTTAAGTTTTGAGTTTGGCAGAAATGGTAACCCTGTGTATAGATCAGATTCCTGATCATCTTCCATTTCAAGGCCCTGTTTCAGTATCTTGAAATATTTGAAAACTACGCATTTCAAGATACTGAGTGCCTGCACTGGAAACAGCAGTAGCCGTGATGCATTCTGGCATTGCCAGTAACTGCTTCTGATTTCAAAGACTATAAAGAGAAATGTGCATCTCTCTGTTCTCAGTAGTGCTACAACTTACTTGCAAGATCAGTCTATAATTGCTCATTCAGACACACACAGAGCTCAATAAATGTACTACTTCTGAATAACCAGGGTTTTTTTCTACCTTATTCCTTCTGGTTGCCGTGGGATCATGGTCATTATCATGCTGGGCAGCAGAATGGAGAAGATGGAGATTATCTGTGATACTGCCACCCTTTCTAGTGTTCTGTTGATGGTAGGAGTGCTGTAAAGCTGCTGTGTTTACCAGCATTTTAATTTAGCAGGCACAATGCCATTCTCAAGATTCTGGGTGTTGACCTGGAGGATCAGATGATTATTGTGCGCTTTGGGACAACTGTACTGCTTCTGCAGATGTTTCTCTTGAAGGCCTTTTTTGGGTTGGATTTACCTGAGAGACTAAGAGCACTGTCCATGAGACTGACATACCTGAGTCACGTACCAGGGCTCTCTGCTGTACAGCCTCACCTTTCCCATCAAACCTCTGTCTCGCTTTGTTCCCCTGCTACAGAGGAAGTGACAGGATTTAAGTGCAGAATTTTCTAATGAGTTTTATAAGCTTGTGCTTAGTTTTACGTATTTTTGAAGATATGATGTCCAAATAATTTATTTCAATAATTAGTCTGGTCCATCAGTCTTGATGATCTGCAAATGCATATTGGAACTTGAGCTGCTTCAAAGCTCTGAAGTTGAAGATGAACTTTCTCAGCCCGGAGTGTGAATTGTTTGTTAAAACAGGGTAACTTCTTATTGGTGAGAGCAGCTGGCATAAAGGTTTATGGATGCGCTGCTACCTATAGCTTGAGCAGCAAAGATTCTGACTTTCATGTGTCTCAAGTTCAGGGTTTTGTACCACATTTGTCACCTCTCATTTGAAGCTGCATCACAGTTCCCTCTATCCTTCAGTGTTATTGGTAGCAGAGGATTACAGGAACCCCTCGTTCTGCAGCTTCACCCGCAAGGTTGTAAGAAACAGGTTCACTATTGGTTCACTATGCTCACTAGTCCTCCCACAAACACTGCAGTGTGATGCAGTGCTGCTGGTCAGGTCCAGTTCTTCTACTCTCCCCCACCACAACGTGCAAATAGTGTGCCCAGTCTTGCCCTCCTACTGCAGAAGGTCAGTGCACAATTTGAGTCACTTAAAATTTGAGCTTTTCTAGTACCGTTTATGTTTATACTTTTAGGAAGCATTCTAAACAGTAAGTATATGTAGTGTTTGTGTTTAAGATTATGAAGCTGAAATGTAACAAGTAGGAAAACTGCGGTTCACAACGTTTGAACCTGTGAGTGCTCAGCACTTCACAGGCGTTGGTCTAGCTCTCTGTAACTATACTTTTGGCCATTAACAAAGCATAAGTAAGAAATTGGTGTTTATAGTAGTATAAGTCGCAGACTGTGAATCCCTGCTTTTTTACTTTTTTTTTTATGAGTTCTAATAGTCTTCATTTTTAGTGACTACTTTTCAAAACATCTCTTGCTTTGAGTAACAGCAGTATAAATTTACTAGATTAATTATGGGCTATCAGACTGCAAAATTTCATTTAAAGAATCATGGTTGTTTGCGTTAGAGTAGTGAAAAGAAATCAAACTCAGCACACAGTCTTTAATTCACTTGCATAACT
Source organism: Phoebastria nigripes (assembly GCA_035582835.1). Classification (NCBI taxonomy): domain Eukaryota; kingdom Metazoa; phylum Chordata; class Aves; order Procellariiformes; family Diomedeidae; genus Phoebastria; species Phoebastria nigripes. The sequence goes on along the minus strand of JAYKAV010003479.1, from coordinate 245,221 downwards.
TCAAAATGGCCAAACCAATTAAAAGAAATGGTCTCCTGCTGGGACCTGAGATGACACATTTCAGCCCAGAGCAAGTTTTTAAAGGCAGGTTTATAAACCCTTTCAACAATAGGTTTTATAATGGAAATGCTAATGCAGCTTTAGCAATATCAGTTCTCACAGATGTTACTGTATCATCTCTAGTAGAAAGAAAATCAGTTCTTTTCCATATACAATTAACTTCAGAATCTTTTAATGTAATTTTTTTTTTTTAAATATTGACTTTGAAATGGCTCCTGTTAACAAGTTCAGCCAAGCCTTTTATCTTAAAGTAATTGCCAGATTTCTTATATTAAAAAGTGCTCTATTACTTTATTAGTTAATTTAGTTTGGGAACAAGTCTTACTTATCTGCTAAAGAAAAAATACCATGTATTACTGAAAATTACTTTTTTCTTCTTTTCTCCATACAATCTACAAAAGGCAACTGAAGAAGAAACTTTTCTTTTTGTTTTTATTATTTTAGCTTCTCCTGGACACGCAATGGAACTCATTTTGATATAGATAAAGATGCACAGATAACAATGAAACCAAATTCAGGGACCCTTGTCATAAATATTATGAATGGTGGGAAGGCAGAAGCATATGAAGGAGTATACCAGTGTACAGCAAGGAATGAACGAGGAGCAGCCATTTCCAACAATATTGTTATAAGGCCTTCTAGTAAGTGAAGCTCTTAATGTTCATAAAATGTGAAACACTTCCGTTTGCTTATTTTCTAATGAATGTTTTGCTTTTTTTTTTTCCTGTCTTAAAAATTTAATCATCAAAGTGATCATGTTAGAAGGTATTGTATGGTTTCTGATATTCAGATTTAATAATGTATTGCATGTTCTCTCCGATATTCCTCAGAAAATTTAATAACCAAAATGCTTTCCTGATTTTTTTGGTACATCTGGATGAGCTATCATGTTTAAAATGGGGTTGTATATATGACACTACGTTTAGAATAAAATGTTTAAATCCTTAATGCACATCATTGATGAGGACAATTTTTATTCTCTTTCTGATGCATGTATTTCATAGTTTTTATAATAGCTTTAATACAGAACAGTTTGGGACCAAAAAGAAGATAAAGCTAAAAAATTTTGATTAATGGTAGACTGTTTCTACAGCTTTTTAGGTGGTTTTTATCTCAGATCAGTTTTTCAAGCTTCTCAGCTTAAAATGAGCTGTTCTCACATGTTTTAATAAAACTGTGTGTGCATAATACTGTTTCAGGAAGGTCTACCTTTTTTCCTAATTTAGTGCATCACTTTTTTTTTTTTTTTTTTTTTTTTTTTATCATAGTTAAAACTTTCCAAGATACTATTATAGAACCTTTAGTGAGTAGCCAAAATGATTTGAATCAGTTGATTATACTTTCAGCAAATCATTGCTGTAAAAAATGTTTGAAAGAAAACCTACTTTTCTCCCAAGAAAACATAAAAAAGAACAAAAATTAAATCTTTAGTAAATATGATAGGACTTAACATTCTGAAGCATGTAGTTCTGTTTTTCTGGAATATTATGTGCATTTCTTCCTTAAATTCTGGAATTTTTGTCAATCCATAGTTTGTATGTGTGTTAAAATTACTTTCTGTAGGATCCCCTTTGTGGACGAAAGAAAAACTAGAACCAAATCAGGTTCGAGAAGGTGATTCACTRGTACTACACTGCAGACCTCCTGTTGGCTTACCACCACCTATAATATTTTGGATGGATAATGGTGAGTTTGGTTTTTATGCAGAATTAGTTTACTTTTTGCAGTTTTTCTACATAGATGATCATTGCTTACCAAGACCACAGATGGTGGAGTTTCCCTCTAAGTTAAAATTCAAAGAATTTCCATTTCTGTAGAAACGAAGAAAAAGCAGACATCCAGCCCAAAAGCATAAAGCCAAAAGCAGCTGCAGATCTTAATGTAAGTTGTAGATTAGCACGCTGGGGAAGAATGGGAAGACAAGGGAGCTTGAGAAGAAGCTTAGAAAGGTCTATATATTTACAAACCCACAAACAGCGTAACTGAACGAATGTGGAGTCTGCAGATCATAATAATGGAGTGTGTATTATAATTGAGATAAATGTGTTCTTGTTTTCCCTTAGCTTTCCAAAGGCTGCCTCAAAGTGAAAGAGTTTCGCAAGGTCTAAATGGAGACCTTTATTTTTCTAATGTACAACCAGAAGATACCCGGGAGGACTATATCTGCTATGCAAGATTTAATCATACGCAAACTATACAGCAGAAACAACCCATTTCTGTAAAAGTCTTTTCAAGTAGGTATTGCATTACCTAATTACATACTTACATAGTATTTATCCAGAATTCTCAAGTTATTTGCCTAAGTTAAGTAGTGTTACGCTAGGGAATTTTGTCATTTTAATTCTGAATAAGAAATTACGTTACTGTATAAACTTAAAATGTAATCTCCAGTGTTCCTGACATATGATTCATTTTAAAAGCTGTCATTTTTTCCGTTTATCAGGCTTTGTCTTTTGAAAAAATGTTTTGTAATATTTGAAATATTGAAAAAATACAGTGTAAAAAATAATAGTTTTCAAATGGTTTTCACATCCAAGAATATCAAGTTATTATGATTATTGTAACTATTGAAACAAATTAATCAATCATTTGATTAACTCACTGYGGCCATATCATCACCTTTTGATTCCCAGTACTTTGATTTATCCCTCTTGTATGCATTCTTCATGATATTCTGTTTATTTCAGTGGATTCATTGAATGACACTATAGCTGCTAATTTGAGTGACACTGATATTTATGGTGGTGAGTTACACTGGTCCCCACTGATACTCCCTGTTTTACAGTAGCATTTAGTTAACTAACTTCACCTCCGTGGCTACTTAACCTTTTGCTCCCTTTTCAGTTTCTAATAAAGGTTTCTATTAGTGCTGGTGATAATACATGCTTTAGAAAGGGACTGCACAGTGTGATCTTCTCAAATATTTAATGTTTCAATGTTATTGTAACATATGGCTCATAAAAAATACAAACTCTTACAATAAATGAGTCCTTTCACACTGGGGCAGATTTTAAAAATTGTCTATTTGATTGCTTCTATACTGTGTTGCTTTTTTATATTTTTCCTCCAATTTAACTAGTAGTTTGATATGTTCATTATCACTAGGACTATTCAATATCACATGCTGCATAATAACAACGACTAAGCATTTAACAGATGCACTTCACATTTAATAGTTTATTGAATGTACCATTCATTTTTAACATATTTCGTAAGTGTAAAATCTAAACATTTTAATACTATCTGTATAAATAACTTTGTAGGGGAAAGATGACTTTTGTTTGTCTGGTGTTTAAGCTGATCTTTACATTAATCTATGTTGAATGGTCTTTTGTATATTGTGAATTAAATCCTCCTGAACAGATATATCTGTGTTTAGCGAGGCTGACTTTGGAGCAACACTGATACCGTAACACCTGAGGTTCTAGACTCTCCACTTGATATCGTGTGAGATAGATAGAAAATACATGATATTTCTTCTGTTTTTGCTTTTTCCTTGTCAAATGAGGCTTTGTACATATTAAACCATAACTTAAGGGAATCTAAAATAAAACGGGCACAGAATATTTTAATTCACTGCATAAAAATAAGATGTTATTCAGGAACAAACAAGAAATATGTATCTGAACACAGAATGATATGTTAGCTGCAATTAGGGAGGAAAACACCATTCAGTTGTCTCTCAACTCAGAAATACCACAGGTAATTCTTCTGAATTTTCGTAGTCTTGCGAAATGAGTCAGCGGTCCTTAGCAGTGCCAAAACTGGGTAGATTAGTTATTGCCTGTGACTATCAACTGCGTTCTTCACTCTAGACTGGCCTTTTCTCCCAACTTTAAGTTGTTCATGTACTAGTTTTTAAGGAATTCATAGCACATACTGTATTAAAATTAAGTGTTCTATTTATGTTAATCTATCAGTAAATCCTGTACCCTAATAAACAAGAGTTTATTATGTTTCTGCTCACATTTTTAAAAAATACAATAATTTACTGTAATGATTCAGACTGCTACTGCACTTTAGAGCAATTTAAGCCTGTATTTTAAAATTGCTATAAAAGAACATTAGAGTATTTACAGAAAGCACTCTGTTATTACAGAAAGCCCTCTTATTCTGACTTCCATGAAGGCACATGAAATACCATAATACTTCAAAAGCCAACAGAGTATGATGTCAGAAATGAGTGTTATATTTATAGCTGTCTGTTTAGTGTGGTTACTTCTTGCGGGGTTCTTTATTACCAGACTGGGGAACAGCTCGAATTAAAGTTAAATATATAGTAAGAGGAGAATACAAGGCTTAGCTTCTGAAAAGACGCCTCATGTTGTCTAGAAACTATTGAACTAAGCATATTTCAAAGTGGAGTGTACCTTTYATCCCCTTGGTTTATATTTCTGTATACAATAACTTTGCTTTATTTCTGTTTTGATGGAAGCCCAGAAATTTTTGGTAACTTTCAGTCTTGCACTATGACTCACATCAGTGACCTCTTACTCCCCGTAATAGTTCTGCTGAAGTGAATAGGGGCTGCTTAGGATTAAGGCTCAGCATCTACCCATCAGGCTGCATAGTCGCCTATGTAAAACTGTGTATCAGTTGCTCCTGTCTTTAATAATAACGTTTTTCATGTATGTGCTCAAAATTATAGCATTTAACACGTTGAGATATGGTTATGTTATGTCTGTCAAAAACCTAATTTGTTGAACTGTGTAGTTGTGTAACACAATGATTTTTAATTAAATGGCCAATGCGCAGCAAAATCTCTGTCCACAATGTGAGAATGGATATATGCATTTGATCAATATTAAAATAAATAAATATTAAAATAAAATTTAGAAATCAATTTTTTTTTCTTTTTCCAGCCAAGCCAGTTACAGAGAGGCAACCGATTCTTCTAACACCAACAGGTAGCACAAGTACCAAAGTGGAACTCAGAGGAAATGTGCTTTTGTTGGAGTGCATTGCAGCAGGATTGTGAGTTACTTTTTAGACAGTGTTTTTCTAAATAAAAATACAGAAACAGAGATGCTTAAAATGTTACCACTGTATAAGCTTAGGTATTTCAAAGAAACAGAAATGTAAAATGGAAGGAGCTCTTTTAAGGGAGTCCACTATTTACTTGGGCATCAGCAGATTTTAAAACTGACTATGAACATAAATAGTATGGCCTCTGCCTTCTCATATCCCCAAACCCTATGCACAGGATTCAGGTTGTACCATTGTTTTTTTAAAGGACACAAGCAAGAAACGCCATAGGGTAGCCTTGGACACACATCTGCAGAATTGCGCTCAGGAATCAAGCCTCTGTTTTTTTCCTAAATTTACAATCAGGCTTTCAAATTATATAAAAGTAGATAAGAATCTGCTGGTCTAATCTGAAAAAGCTGCTCACATATGCTAATAATTACTTAGCAGATCAGCTAGGTGGGAGTTGTTAGAACATACCTTCAGCTCCTTACATCCAATTTCTCATTGTAATTGAGTTTAATTGGTACTTGTTTCTTAGATGTAATGCAAGTTTGCTTCTGCTGGTTATTGTGCAAGTAGAAAATGACTAAAGAGCAATTTAACTTCATGAACTAGTTTGATCTTAAATCAATTTAATTCTCAGGAAGAAATCATAGAATCATTTAGGTTGGATAGATTGGTTAGTGCAGAAATGGAAAATCTTTAGTATCTATTTCAGGAACTGTAGACATGTTTACAGTGCACAAAAGCATATAATGCAGAGTGCTCTGAGGTAGCCATAAGGAAAGCCAATAACTGCAAATGATGCAGCACAGCATCATGCAGATGTATTCACTTGCGTAAGCTCCATAGGGCACGCTCATGCACAGCTTGACACAGCTTGATACAAACATCAGTGCAGTTTTTCTGTCTTGGCTGTGGTCTGCTCAGGTGTCTTTGCATCAGCACCACTAGCAAAACCACACCTATGAGTGGGAGTAGCATCAGCTCAGGTAATCTTCATCTGCAGTATAGTTACATGCTTTTTGACAACCCTGCAATAAAAGTATTCAGTGATCCAAACTCCAGTAAAATGGCTGGATAAAAATGGGGGGGGGAAGTAGAATATTATACATTATATGGCTTTGTGTCTTTAGCCGTCATGTAATTTTAAAAAAAAAAAATTCAATGAGGGAAGCTTACATAGCTGTCCACAAAGGGCCAGATTCAGATTTTGTTTAAAACAACTATTCCTAATTACTGATACTATAATTAGAAGTCAACGTTGCTAGGTGCCTCTGTTATAAAATATGTGATATTAGACTGCTAAGGGAATATTTGCCTTGAGTCATTACTATTTGAGACAGGACATTCTACTCAGTAAGCAACACCTTGTAATTTCTTGTAATATTAAAAGTATATCTCCATGTGTTTGGACAACTTTGAACTTCAGTGGACAACATGGGGCATAGCCAAGATTTAGACATGGTGCAGTGACAAGTAGCTACTCTTGACTCAGCACTGACTTTTTTTCTCAGAGGAAATATTTCTGTCTCCTTACAGCTGTGCTGTAAAATTTATGATGTTCATGAAGCATTAGGATATTGCTCAAATGAAGGACAATTATAAACTCATCATTATCTAGAAACTACCTTTTAAAGCAGCATGAGCATCAATTTAATAGTATAAGTGCAACAAGATTTGAAATACACTTGTATTCATTTCTTAACCATCAGGGTTTTTAGATTAATCAGCAGACAAATGTATTCTATAATTATTAAGCCTATGAACAGATGGCCATTGACAGTGTTAGTGAGGCTTGTCATTTCCTGGAGACAAATGCTGGCATATTGTGCACGTTTGCTGGACATGCCCCAAAATCTGGGTGAAGGCTCTTAAAATAATTATTTGTAAAATATATGTTCAAAAAATTAATGTATTGAACTCTTGTCTTCCTTTTCTCCAGTCCCTAAATTTGGTCTGTGCTTTTGCTTCTCCAGACCCACACCGGTAATCCGCTGGATTAAAGAGGGTGGGGAACTGCCAGCCAACAGAACATTTTTTGAAAACTTTAAGAAAACTCTCAAGATTATAGATGTTTCTGAAGCTGACTCTGGGAACTACAAATGTATAGCAAGAAATATATTAGGTTCTGCTCATCATGTCATTTCAGTAACTGTGAAAGGTAATACTAAAATAATGCTTAATGTAATATTGTCAGTGTCCAGAATGCAAGATTGAAGTAAACTTTCTAGGATAAAATGTAGCTGAAAGGATGAATGATAATAGTAAAAAAAACCCTGAGGAAATGATCATTAAACTGACTGAATTCTACCACTGGAAGGACTGTAGTATCTCTAATCTCTTTTTCTTTTTTTTAATATGTTATTTTATAAAGCAACAGGCTAAATTGAGACTGTACTGTAACAGTAGTAAAATAATTTCTTAGCTTGTACCAGTGCTACATTTATTTTAGATCCCTTGACTAGATGTCATTAGACTGCTTCTTTCCCTTGGTTTTGTATCTTCCTCCCCATCTCTCTTCTTCATCTCCTCATTTTCTCCACCTTTTCTGCTCTCCATTCATATAGCCCAAATTCTTTCTCTTCTCTATTTTACTATGTGTCTTATGGTCTTATATTCTTCTTGCTTTTTCTCTCTTAATTGACATTTCTGGTTTTCTATCTTCTTCATGTTTTTTACCCAAGATGATGTCTTACTAGTTCTAAAAACACTTACAGTATGTTTGTCCAAATAGGAATTGTAAGTATGTTTTGAATACCATGAAACACAAAAACTGGAATGACAGCTAATTAGTCATTGAAAAAATCAACTGTAGTGCTTACTTTGCATGCTAAATAGCCATTTATTTTATTGTAGACCAGCATCATTTTATGATCACATTCAACCTCCTTTTTAAGAGCAGAAGTTTAATTTTCTGTTTGCATCTGTCCGTCAATCCAAAATCTGAAATTTAATTGCAAGATGTGATAACATATGCTATTGTGTTTATTTATTGTAAAAGAGATGGAGACATAGATTAATATATTTTAGTAAGGACAGTGTTCCATCCATTTTGATCTCTGTGTGTTTTCAGCTGTCTCAGGTAAACATCTGGCCCCACTGTAATCACCCATTGAATTCAGCGAGACCGAGGATTTTGCCATTTCTAAATTTCACCCTTGACATGAAATATTTTTATGTAATCAAACCTAAATTCATTTCCAACAGCCTAACTACTGTGAGCATGGATATCTCTGAAATTAATCAAAAGACCACTCTAGTCTCTGCAGATGCCATACTCAGATAAATTTTGCTTTCTTTAGGAAAGGCAAATTAGATTCAAAGCAAGCAACCCTAAATGAAACAAAGAACCTCTTATTGCTTATCTCAGAATTTTAATGCAGCGGGTAGCCAATAGCTCAGTTTAGCCAAAGTATAATCTACCAGTTAATCATTGAATATCACATATATATATATATATATAAAAAACTTAACAGTGTAAGTGTAAGTCTATATCTATACATACCTTGTTTGAATTGTCTTCTGGTTACCATGACTGTGCCTTATGATTTTCTGTATATAATTTTGGAAAACAATTGCTGTGTTTCTCTTCCTAACCCCAGCTGCCCCATACTGGATAACAGCACCCAGAAACTTGGTCTTGTCTCCTGGAGAAGATGGGACATTGATCTGCAGAGCTAATGGCAACCCAAAGCCTAATATAAGCTGGTTAGCAAATGGCGTTCCCATAGCAAGTAAGATTCTTAATTACCTTACGGGAGGATGAGTAAGAGAATATGAGGAATATCAGGGTGTTTTTTTCAAATATAAATGAAGAGCGTGTATTTGAGTAGTTTTTGCCTGACAGGTAATACTATATTATACATGAGGTGATAAAAATACTGTGGTTCATAAAAGTGGAACAACAAAACGTGCCTCTATTGTGCTTGAGAGCACTAAAATTTGTGACTGTACTCCTGGTTATTCTGTCTGGTGTTCTGCCGGTAGTATCCTTGTGGAGATGGGGCTGTAGTAACAAAGCTGYGCTATGCCCCTTTTACAGGGATATTGCTGGGGTGTAATTTTTACCATTGTGTTGCTGTGGCAGTCGTGTTTGCTAGATCTCTCCTTTGCCGCCCCACTGTAACGCTAATTTTGTCTAGGAATCGTAAAGGTGACATAAAAAGTCCAGTCCTCACATCTGTGGATGTACAGAGCACTTTTGCAGGATTTGCAGCTTAGAGTATGTTTGAGCCTTCCAGGCTTTAGCRCTAAAAAGCAGCAGCAGCAAAACTGACTGAATGCGTCAGCAAGTGCCTGGCAAACAGCTTGTGCCAAGTAGGTGTCAAAGAAAAGGAACCCCTAAGGCAGTGAAACAGCTGTTTCTGTGTGCATGGGTAAGAAAAGCAACCCTGAATTGGTGATTGAGTCACTTAATTGTTGCAGTGTTATGACTGGCAATGCTGTATGACAGACACAAGATAGCTGCTATATATAGCACAACTTTACTTGGGAAGAACTTGCTGGAGGGCACTGCAGTGTGTTGTCAGTTGGGTTTGCACTCAGCATAGCCTGTACCATAAAATCACACTTGGTTCTTCTACCTTTATCCTTACTCTTTCACAAAATGATCTTATAAAAACAGACAATCTACCCCGTTGACTCATGAGAGAGAACGTGCTCTAAAATTTGGTCTGTGCTGACCTATTGAAACTATGACAGTGTAACTTTCAGGAGATGTTTAAGTCTGTTGATGAAGTAAATGTCATGGAGTTTGGGACATGGAGGAGGATTGTCTACAGTGAGAATCTAGGAAATAGCAAYGGATAAACGAGAACCCTCGTTAGATATATTCAAAATATTTGGGATACAAGAGAGAGTAAACTGAACTGGAGGGAGAAATATGCAACTTTGGGGCAAAAAGTAAGGGTATATATTGAAACAGATAAATATTTAGTAAAGAACCTGTTTCAGGAATCCTAATTAAATATAAGTTGAGATCTCTAGCCTGAGATTTAAAATTAGAAGTTTCCATTGGTTAAATAAGTTATGTAAGCTGACATTAACCACCTCATGAAACAATGGTATTACAGGAAAACACCAATGTAATTTGGGATTGTATATATTGTACGTAGATATATCATAATGCATGCCTTATAATCAAAGTTTGGTACCTGTCCTGCTCTTTCTTTTCTGGGTTTTTGGTGGTCTCATCTTCCTTAATATTTTCTATATAGTTACCATTAACTTTTTCTGGATTGTTTTGAGGAGATTTTTATCCTGCTGCCCTGATAGTTTAACTCTTCTTTTCAGGCCCCCTGACTAGTAAAATCTTTTTCACCTGGCTATGAGATTCACCTTTGMCTCGCACTGGTTCCTTGTCAAAGCTGTAGGACATGCTGTTCAAATGACAGACAAGTACATTTTCCAGAAAAGCAAATGATGTGTTCTGCATTCTTGCAGGATAGCAGTAAATCGTTCAGAAACAGAGAGTTTTCAGAAGCTGCAGGGTGCCACCGAATTTCCCAAATACAAGGACAGCATATATTGACTGGCTGGCCTTGAGGAATCAGTACACAGAGTTGTATTGAAGGGAACTCAGTAAAAATTAAGAGACTTTAATTAAATTACCCACTCAACCTCAGTAGGAAAAAAAAAAAAAGAAAAGAACACAGGAAATAAATAACTGGGTAGCTCAGCCGTATGTTAAACGTCACTTTCACTGCTGAGAAAAGCTGAAGTTTTATCCACCTTAAATATTTAAGTGCAAGTTGACTGGATGCTCCAGTACACTGAGTCTGTCAGGGCATCTAAGAAAGAGAAGCATCGCCATCACAGAAAGTTCAGTTCTTAAGATTCTTGTGATTTTGTATTATTCTGAGTTATCAAAAGCTGGTCTGGAAACTACCAAGTACAGTGTGCCTTTTTGTTCACTTGTTACTAAATTATAGAATTGAGCCCCTCTTCTTCCAACTGAATGATTAGTAAATGACTGTAAAAGGAAACTAAAACAGCTGTTTCAGCTTCAGGGCAGTGCTGAGAGCGCTACACCCATGGCAGGATTTCAAAGAAAAAGAGCTACATTTGAATTTCAAAGCCCTGCTGTCATCATATATCCCACAATGTGCCTCCTGTGGCCCAGTAATCTGTTTGCAATACTTCAATTTTCTATTGGAAAGCACAACTGGGAGATGCTTAATTCTTCCGGTTTTGTTTTTCCATAATAGAGTCAGACAAGGAAGGGGGAATGTTGAAAAAAAGAACCATTCGTCCATATCTCAGTCAAAGGGTGAGGCTTAAATACCAATAGGGAAAAGGGAAGAATAAAGAAAAATGTAGTGTGTCTTAAGCACCTATGAAAAAAAAATTGCAGTGGTGTAAATTTTGTTCCAGATTATTTTAATCAGAGTAAAAAGATATTTTTAAAGCAAGATTTTAGGTTTCTTTGAAGTATTTTAATTAATTTTCTTCAACAATAACACTTAAAAGAAAAACTCCAGCATGTCTGAAAAGAAAGCTGCTTCAGACATGCTGGAGTGATAAGGACCTGACCTCCTAATGTTTACTCACAGGAGTAATCTGAACTCACATGCACAGTCCCGTTGAGGTCAATTAGAATTACTTTGGCAAGTAGCAATTGAAAGTTCAGGCCATGACTCTGCCTTGCCTTGTGCTTCAATTAACACTCAAGATCTGCATTATTTATACCGCTGCATAAGCCGTTGTTTTACTGCTTAGATATTCAGCATGGTTTTACAAAAGGGAAACCATGCATAAAGTATCTCAACTTTTAAGAAAGTAACAACCCAGATTAATTGGGAAGGGGAAGCACTTTCATAATTGGACTTCAGAAAGGCATTGCAAATACTGCACAAAAGACTAATTTATTGGTTCAGTGGTTTATAGTTCATGATGAGCTATTAAATATTAAATACACACACTTAGATTTATACAAAGTAGTGCACTGAAAGGCACTGTTTATCTTCTTTCAACATGTTCTTCAGTTGTTTATATCACATTTCACATTGAATCTTAGGTTTTAGTTAGTCTCCATTAGTAATCTCATTGAATTTAAGGGAGAAACATTAGCCCTTAGATTTCCGTCATGAAAGGCCTTGATAATCCCTGGCTCAGAGATTCGTCATCCATCATGTTCTCTGTGARTACACACACAAGCTGTTCACCACAGCCATGGGAGGGTGGGGAGAAATCTGCTGGACTCTGATGCCCCGAGGAGTTCAGTCTCGCAGAGGAGAGGACTGCCAGGACAGACATTTATCCACTGCTTCTGCTGTCATTGTATTGGAACTGTGCATCTGGCCTAGGAACTGCAGCAGATAAGAAAACCTTTGATAATCAGGTTTTTTATTATACACAACACAGTCAAAGGATGGTCATGGCTAGTGCAGGCCTGCTGTCCCTTTGGAGGTAATAGTACTATCAGAATCAGAAACTTGGAAACAAGGATTTCAGTGATCAAAGGAAAATATTTTGCTGAGGAGCAAGTGAGATTGGTAAGAAAAGGAAAAGGGCATCTTCTTCCATGTCCCATCTCTTCCAGAATTAAGTCTTTGTCAGTTCACTGTAAGGGGTAGAGTAAGGCAAAACTGGATTACTTAAGTTTCTTGTTTTTCTTGCTTAGGTTCAGTCTTGGTTTGACCCTGTAGGTTCTCAAGTGTCTGATGCACTAAACTGCCCACCCTTGCTATTTCACTACCAGTTTTGTGTTCAGCTCTGAAAGCATAGCTTCCAGCCCCCACCCCCCCACCAAAAGAAGAAAAAAGGATTCTAGTCACATAGCGTTCTCTAAATACATAATATGGTATTTAGGCAATATGATCAGAGATGTGAGAGAACAGGTCTGTCTTGCATAATAGCCCCTGATTTGGGCTTTCAAATGTTATGAGGAAAGTCAGCTACAGCCAGAGGAATGTTAACTGGATGCTCGTTCATAGACCATATGGTTTATGATCTACAGAAAACCAGGAGGTCCCTCCATAAGAGGGGACCATAGCTTCTTCTCAAGCCACCTCGATGACTACACACTGGATGTTCCTCCCAGTTTTCTTGCCTGGTTGATTGATAATGTTAAGTCCTGGTTCTGTCACATTCTCCTGTTGTCATAGCTAATCTATCTGAAAACAGATGTCCAAAATTATACAAATAATTCTTAAAAAATCCCATTTCAGTCATTCAACTGTAGTTAGTTTTAACCACAGAAAGACTTTTCTAGTTTTGAAAATGGTTACTATATTCATAAATTACTTATGAATGTGAGTTTTTGGAAAAATAAGCAGGTCAAGAAGAAAGATAGGATACTTATAGCAAAAGTTACTATAATACAAATGATCCTGTGATCCTGTCAGAACTTGAAAAGCATACATGAGCATCACTATAGAAGGACCATATGTTTCTACATTCATATCAGAAAAAAAGCACCTAACCTTCTGTCTTTGCTTTCTTCATCTATTTCCACAATAACAGGTCTTCAAAGCTATCTCTGAAGTTAGAGTTGTTGAAAATCATTGCTTATGAGCCAGTACTGATCTCATGCTCCCATTTACATTCACTGTTATTTGTGCATAAACTTAAGGACAGAATTACAGTAATAGTATAACTACAACAATAAATGTTCAGTATAAAAATCTAAATCAAATAATTGTCTCAGTTTCTCTGAGAAACTAATATTCTGCTATTGATGCAAAATGATAGCTCAGCTTTACTAAAGAAATGAGTGACTAAGCACTATAGCACTTAAACAACAGACTTTGTGTTATTACATTTGTTTTCCAACAATCATATATAGTCACTGTGAATGCATAGCAGGACTGATTACTTTTGATTCATAACTTTGATTTGCTAAAGAAGATGCAGGCATCTAAAGACAGTAATGAATATTTCTGCTCTTTTCTAAAGAGAAATTATTCTCTGCTTTCACTGTGTTTTTCTGTGACGTTTTACTGATCTAGGTAAGATTAGCTCTTAACACATGCCAAAGATGTATGTGTTCTCATTGGTACAGGGAAAAGCAAGCAGTCAAGTCATTTTGTCCCTTTCTTTTACAGCTTGTTTTCAGCCAGAGGGAATCTCTAGTACAACATTTGAGGATGACATCAGCATTTTCACTATAGAATAGAAACAGTTAGTACTCACATATCCTACGAACTATGATTGTAATCCACAACATGCTTCTGGAAAAAAATATATACTATCTTAGGTTACATCATACTTCTCAGGCAACAAAAAGCACCCTAGTTCAGTGCCCTCTGGGACCTGGAGTCTAAGTTAGCAGAGCTGAGAACTTCTGATGTCAGCTGGATCTCATAGTCACTTTGTTGTATTTCAGAATGTGGTAACAATATAAGGAACTCTGATTTCAGGAATGATGATTTTCACATTATTAGCTTTTTTAAACAATAGCAAATTACAAAATCACAATCAAAGGTATATACCTCCTTCCCAGTGAATTATTTTCAATCTACATTGTTTGTTAGGTTATTTTAAAACCACAGTATCACAGCATAGTTGAGAGTGAAAGGAACATCTAGTCCAACCTGCCTGCTTGAAGCAGGGTGTTACCTGCATCTGGTTGGTCAGGACTGTGTCCAGACAGATTTTGATTATCTCCAAGGACAGAGACTCCATCACCTCCTTGGGCATCCTGTTTCAGGGTCTGGCCACCCTCACAATAAAAACTTCCTTTTTATGTTTAAGTTAAAAAAACCCACAATTCCAAGCAATGGATTTTTTTTGCCAATTTTACACAGAGCTTAAAGATCTGAGCTAAAGAATTTAAAGTCAGTAGACCAATTTCATGTCTTAATAATTTTCTGCCCAAAATACATATCTTTCATAGAGATCAGGCTGAAGTTTGTATCATTTATTTGGACTGATAACATTATATTATATACTGCATCATCAGTTGACAGTTGTTCTGTTCTTCATTGTGTTTAGCTTCCTGAATTTGCATAAATGCACATTGACCAGCAATTAAAATTGATCAGGAAAATGAAATACTTCCACAGAAAAGGGTAAAACATCTCAACAAAATATGGATTTTTTTCCTTCCGGTTTTAAGCATAATAGTGTGTTTTAACTGCTTCTGTTCAGAGAGCACATTTTATTCTGTCTTTTTTTCCAGGAAAAAAGTATTAATGGTGCCATAGTGGTTATTTAAACATACTAATAAAAGTAATTGCTTGGGCTGTCTGAAGTTTATGAAACAGATGGAAGTATGCATTCAGATGAACAGAAGATATTCAGGGTGCTGGTGACTAGCTATGACAAAAGTATCTGATGGAGGCTATGCCTTCTCTGGACAGGAATATGCTGTTCGTGGCTATAGAGTCAAGAAGCTGTCTTATTATACAAAGTGATGGAAAAATTAGGTGAAACCAGGCAATCAGGTCTTTGTCCAGAAAGGATATAAACACATTCATAAGCTGAGACACGATGTTATTGGGAGTAAGTGTTAGCTGTTACAGGGCACATGTTCAACTGTCTTTTACAGCAGCAGAACTCCTATAGCAAATCCTCATCATTCATTATCCCAATTGTACAAACTCATTTTAACTATTATGTAATTCTTTGCTATTTTGCCTATCAGGGCCAAATTCAGATTTGTCAAACGCGTCAAAAGCATTTTCTCCTTTTCATGCAGCTATCCTGTAATGTGACCAGAATCCTTGTAAAGGCAAACAAGCAGTGCTTGAGTGGCCCTGCCATCGCTTTCTTTCCCCAGAAAAAGAAAAAAAATGACATGGAAAGGGCTGAAGTACTGCATGCCTTCTTTGCCTCAGTCTTGCAAGGCTGGCCTTCAGGAATCCCGGGTCCCAGAGACCAGGGGGAAAGGCTCAAACGAGATGTACCCTTGGTGGAAGAGGATCAGGTCAGGGAATACTTAAGCAAACTGGACATACGTAAGCCTGTGGGCCCTGATGGGATGCACCCACAAGTGCTGAGGGAGCTGGCAGATGTCATTGCAAGACCACTCTTGATAATGTTTGATTGATCATGGTAACTGGGAGAAGTGCCCRAAGACTGAAGGAAAGCAAATGTTACTCCTATCTTCAAAAAGAGCAAGAAGGAGAACCCAGGGAACTACAAGCTGGTCAGCCTCACCTTGATCCCTGGGAAAGTGATGGAGCAGCTAATTCTGGAAACCATTTCCAGGCACATTAAGGACAAGAAAACCATCAGGTGTAGTTAGCACGGCTTCACCAAGGGGAAGTCATGCTTGACCAACTTGATACATTTCTATGATGAAAGGACTGGCCTGGTAGATGAGGGGAAGAGTAGTGGATATTGTCTACCTGGACTTCAGTGAGGCCTTTGACACTGTCTCCCGTAAGATCCTCATAGACAAGCTGTTGATGTATGGGCTGGATAAGCAGACAGTGAGGTGGATAGAAAAATGGCTGAATGGCCAGGCCCAGAGAGTGGTGATCAGTGGCACAAAGTCTAGTTGGAGGCCAGTAACTAGCAGTGTACCCCAGGGGTCAGTGCTGTTTAACATCTTCATTAATGATCTGGATGATGGGGCAGAGTGTACCCTCAGCAATTGCTGATGACACAAAACTGCGAGGAGCGGCTGATACATCAGAGGGTCATGCTACCATCCAGAGGGATCTCGACAGGCTGGAGAAATGGGCTGACAAGAATGTCGTGAAGTTCAACAAGAAGTGCAAAGTCCTGCACCTGGGGAGRAACAACCCCATGCACCAGTATGTGCTCGGGGCCACCCAGCTGTAAAGTAACTTAGCAGAAAAGGACTTGGGCATCCTAGTGGACACCAAGTTGACCATGAGCCAGCAATGTGCCCTTGTGGCAAAGCGGCTAATGTTATCCTGGGCTACATTAGACAAAAGTATTGCCAGCAKATCGAGGGAAGTGATCCTTCCCTCATCTGGACACAGTCCTGGGCARCTGGCTCTAGGTGGCCCTGCTTGAGCAGGGGGTTGGACTAGATGACCACCAGAGGTCTCTTCCAGCCTCAACCATTCTCTGTGTATGAGTGCAGCAGTGCGTACTTAAGATCATTAAAGCAGCTGGATGATACAGCATCTAACTTTTAGGGCCTGGCCCTGCAAAACACAGTGTAGTACATGGGCAAAGACGTGTAGGTTCTGTTGGTGTTGCATGGGAGGATGAGGTATGTCAGAAGACAGACTGTTGAATAGATGCCAGTCCAACAGGGAGCTTTCTAAAATCGGTGCCCTTCAGCATGCAAGTGGCTAGACCAGCCAAAAGGAAGCACTGACTAACCTGACACTTTCCTCTGTTTTTTTTTTCCTTTTGGACCCACAGCTTGAAGCCCTTTTCTGAGAACAGGCACCTACCTACTTTTCCTTCAAATAACTGAAGAGGGATATCTGGTTTTTTCCTTAAATACAGCAGTGGGAAGGGAAGATGCTACCCTTCTTTTTATATGATAATTTAATGGTTAGATCATTCTTTTAAGATCCAGTTCCTTCTTCAGTCACAGAGGATTGAACTAATGGCTTCCATCTCTCTGAAGGGTCCCTACCATCAGCCTGTAAAGTATTATGTGTGGGAGTGTGTGTGATGGGGGGAGTCTGTGCACCCATTAAAGCTCTGTGTGTGCAGAAAATGCCGCAGGATTCAGAGGGCATGAGTGGAGGGAAGCCCAGAGCCTGGGGCAGGAAGTAGCCATGATTGGAACGGCCGTGGGCTGATCTCCTACCTCCTGGGAGGGCGGTTGTGACTATTTTCCATTTAACAGTGATTTGTATGCAGAAACAGACCAGTTCTYGCAGCTGACTGGCCTGCCTGCTGGGCTACTCACCTGCTCCGTCTATTTTCAGCCCATGAATCTTTTAATGAAAATGGCATTTACATAGAATAGGAAGTAATGTGGAACATGGAACACAATAGGAAGTAAAGCAAAAGAGGAGAAAAATAAGTGCCGGCAATCCGTAAGCCCAGAGAATAAGCGTTTAAAATTCCAGTAGTACCTTTTTCTTCCTTTCTGAAATTTTTGAATTTGTGATACCGATTTGAACTCAGAGTCATGGAAGATAAGAGTTAAAAATGGAGCTGAAAACTGTTCTTGAGGCATCTGTTTGGAAATTGATGTAATTACTTTACATGCAAAATGGCCTTAGAGTTCGCCCAAGATGGAAATACCCTTAAGCAGGAGCACAGGGTCCCCTTTCATTCTTCTCTCTTAAGAGAATTCAGTAACAGATACTTCAGTAGATTTGCAAAAATGTAGGAGAAATGTCTCCTTTTTCGTTACAGATGAGTACTGAGATGTTGCCTGAACCAAAAGGCTTTGCCACTTAAAAAAAATTGATGTTAATTTAGTTAATTGATCTTTTCAATGAATCCAAAGAAATGAGAAATGATTTTATACAAAAATGTCTTCCACAAATATACTTATTTTCTCAAGTTCCAATAATATATTAGGGTGTCAATTTTGATGATGCAACGGAACTATGATGCATTTATTTTTGCATATATGCATTTATTTTTAATTTTAATATATAAATTATGTCACCATTAAGTTTCAATATTAATAATACATTGATGTGTTTTCATTTAATATTTACTTAAAATATTAAACTATAGTTTGTGCATTTTTATGCAGTGCGGTGTTACAAGCTAAGTTTTTTCTCTGTTACAACTCTCTAACTCCATCCAGTTGTATCATAACTTACAGCTATTACTCTTCAGTAGTATCTCAGAATTTTATTTTCAGTTATATTCTCGATTCTTCTGGGATGCAAGAGCATTTTGACAGCTCAGGCTACTACAGAACAGTTGAGGAAATGGCATTGTATAATTCTTATAAAAGGGAAAGAGTGCCACCTGCTGAATTACTATCACTGCTCTTGTGAAGACTCTAGATTTTGTGTGAAAGAATTACTTACGTTTTACTCTGAGATAGTTTTCAATTGAGTAGGGCTATTTTTATATTTGGATAATTATTTATGGTATAACAACTGATTTGAAAGGCTGAAACCTTTAAGTCACAGAGGATTGTAAAGTTCCAGTGTCGTTCTAACATAATTTTCTTTTGACACTCAGAAATATTTCCTTATTTTTTCTAGGTATTGTCTGTATTTGCCTGAATCTTGTCGTATCAGTATTTTTCCTCTATAATGCATGCAAAATATGATCTCAGCTTCACTTCTTTGAAAAACAAACAACAAAAAACCCTCAAAAAATGGGAACTCTACTATCCTGAGTTAAATATTTGTAGAATTGGAAGAACTTCCTTAATAATATTGAAATTCACATCTTAACCAGTGAACAGTCACCCAGGAAAATAGAAGAAAGGTCATATTGGTCTTTCAAATTGTTTCTTCTTTTCAGAAGTATGAAACATATCATCCAACAGCAGTTTAGAAAAAACAATTTTTTTTTTCTTTACACCAACAGTTGCCCCAGAAGATCCTAGCAGAAAGGTAGATGGTGATACCATTATTTTCTCACATGTGGAAGAAAGGTCAAGTGCTGTCTATCAGTGCAATGCTTCTAATGAATATGGATACTTGCTAGCAAACGCATTTGTGAATGTTCTGGGTAAGAAAGAGATTTTGTATTTTTTAGTTTTCTTGCATATTCAGTTGTCTCCTGCTACTACATGGATTGCATGGTCAAGCCTTACTTGAGGTTTTCAGTGGGAATGGACATATTTCCTGAGCCCTGTAAAAGGCAAGGGTATACATACCTTGTTTTTTGTAGGATATTCCTGAATTTCACTTTCACTATTCCTAAGTAAGAAGGCTAGTTGTGAAAGCTGGGGAAAACTTGGAAGAAATTTTATCTCTTTTGTTTGTTTGTTTATGTAAATCAAGCAAATGGAAGCCTAACAAATAAGGCAGGAATTAATATTCCTTAAGGTAGTGTATTTCAGTACACTTTCATTGATTGCAGATGTTTTGGATCAGTTAAATAGATGATCTCTATTGATGCTATTGTCCCTGCTATTGCAAGGGGACATGATTATGCATTTGTCTTGAAGGCCTCCCAAGAATGTGTTTCTAGTTACGAGATACTGTGGCCTCTCTAATTCTTCTCACTGAATTTAACAAAGCTAGTAGCAAAATCCTAGGCCTCTAAAGACTCTCCTGCAGGAACTGGCAGATCTTTTGATTGAGAGACACTGTCTTTTAAATGAAAGAACTCGCTTTGGTTCCATGGTTCCTTTAAAAACTGTAGGTGTTTCACCAAAAATACATCTTAGCTTCTTTCTGCCTGCAGGTTTGTTTGGAATTATGTAATTCAGTCTGTTCCCAGGAGTTTCTCTTCTTGAAGTATATTCTGATTTAAATTTTCCAGATAAAATCATTGCCTTTAGTGCCCATCCCTATTACTTGTAAACAGGAAAGAAGCATTTATTTTTTACAAGATAATTCTCCTACATTAACGTGTCCTCAGGCTACTGGCAGTAGAACATATTTGGACCTAGACTGAGATCAGAAATCAATTCAGAGAAGGATGTTAACAAATAATTCTTTAGGCMATTCTTGATGTCTTAGTATTTTGTACTTACATCTTTGTATCTATATCCAGATATCTTTGTCTTTTCAGCTGAGCCACCAAGAATTCTAACTCCTGCTAATAAACTGTATCAAGTTATCGCAGACAGTCCTGCATTGCTAGACTGTGCTTATTTTGGTTCACCTAAGCCTGAAATTGAATGGTAAGCTATAGTTGTTGTGCTTAAGTTATGTAAAAAGAGCCAGTTACATCTATGGAAACAAACATTTAAAGCTTTAAAACTATTTTTACTCTATTGACAATTTTAAAATAGTGTATTTTTAAATATATGCTAATTACAATACACTAATACAATATTACATATACTTAACCTAACAACAGTTAAGTTATCCCTACAGAGTCAAGTTTAAATTTCATTATGTGATTCTGTCTGTATTTTCTAATGTGGCAGTCCCAAGTTTGCATTTTCTGATAATAAAATACAACAGAATTCAACTATGATGTTGGATAATGATATTACTTTTTATATAAAGGTTTAAGGGAGTGAAAGGTAGCATCTTGCGTGGAAATGAATACATTTTCCATGATAATGGAACCTTGGAAATTCCGGTGGCTCAGAAGGACAGTACTGGTACATACACATGTGTAGCAAGGAATGAATTAGGAAAGATACAAAATGAGGTGCAATTGGAAGTTAAAGGTAAGAAATTAATCACTCTTTCATCACAGGTTAGTATAGAATTTCAGACTTTCTAAATATCTAATAGTCATTTTAAATTTCAGATCCAACAATGATAATTAAACAGCCAGAATACAAAGTGATTCAGAGATATGGCCACGTTTCATTTGAGTGTATAATAAAACATGATTCTACCTTATTACCAACAGTTATATGGTTAAAGGACAATGATGAACTGCCAGATGATGAAAGGTATGGACAAAATAATTTTCCTTTATTTTTAATTTTCTGGTTTCTTTTGTCTGCACCTTTTCCTGACCTTTGAAAGGAACATATTGACCTATTGACATTTTCCAAAGAAGACTGATAAATATCATCACTATTCCATATTTGGTGACTGAAGGACTTACCGAGTGTGGTGAAAATATTAAGATAGAATTCAAAATAAAATGAGATGTAAAAATCTTTAATTGTGCACATTGACCACGTATATCAGTTGTAAGGAGAAGATAATTGGCATAAGAAGCCAAAGGGATAATGGAAGACTATTTTGCTCTAGAGGACAGATAATTAAAGTTGTTCTAGTATATATGGAAATAAAAGCACAGTAAGATAGACAGTTACTGTTGGGAAGATGGCCAAGAGCAATGTAGAAAAGGCTGACGTAGTCCCATAGCTTACATTGCTGTCTAGATATTTGTTGAAATACACAAGTATATGGGATTTGATAATGTCTTATACGAGTTTCTTGTAACAGTACCAGTTATTGAAAAATCAGTGGCTGAATCTATTGTATTTACAGGTTTCTAGTTGGTAAAGACAACTTGACCATTATGAATGTAACTGATAAAGATGATGGAACATACACTTGCATAGTTAATACTACTCTGGACAGTGTTTCAGCAAGTGCTGTGCTTACTGTTGTTGGTAAGAATACTCTCAAACTTTATGATAGCAGAACTGTGTTTAATTACTGTTAAGTATGAAAACAGCATTAGATCTAAAATGAAAAGCACAAACATAGTTTTGGTTTCTAGGACAGGACAAAGGAAATGTTACCTATTTGTAAACATGTTTCAGTTTTTTAAAAATAACAGTCTTACCCTAAAGTTTGCCTTTGAATCAGCTACTTACAAAAGGGTCCCGTAGCTACAGGACACATTCAGTTTCATGCTGTGTAGGTTTTTATTTGGATCACATCTGAGCTAACACAGTAGATTCCATATTGCAGAGTATTTGAATGTAAACATAGTATCTCAGGAATCTCTTTCGCAGCTAAATTATGCTTCAGAAAGACTGAGCGTGCTTGGTTGTATGACTTTTCAAGGATTTTCTTTTTAAATTAGTTCTCTCTGTTAAGTTTCTATGATTGCAGATTGTTGTAAAATATGTTACTTTGCCCCTTCTCCCAGTCTGTAAGAAAATTTTAAGTAAATGTTCTGAATGATTCTTACCTGAGTTCAAGCTGAGATTCAAGGTCAAGTATGCATGTCTTTTAAAATTGTGCTGTGATCTTGTGCCTATCCAGGAATGATATACACCAAATGTCTAGTACTTATTTAAAGTTTTTATAAGATTGCTTACTTTATTTATTTTCTTGATCTGTCCCGATTAAAAAGATGGATAAAATATTCAAGAATACTTTTATATCTTTTCAGTGAAAAATTATCAATGTATTATTTAAAATCAACCATTTACTCTAAATATGTTAACTTTTCTTTTTCTCTAATTATTATAGTCTTTAACTACCTACAGCATTCTGTTTCTTTGGCTACTAACTGATTAAATCCTTTATATTAATGTTCTTTTCAGCTGCTCCCCCAACTCCAGCTATCATTTACGGTAAACTAATACGAAGTTCTCTTTCTACATCATCTGCCAGATATATTTCTCATTTGCCTGTTGCAAAGTGCAACATCTTTTCTTTTTTTCCCTTTTTCCTGTGTTTGTGTGTGTGTGTGTGGTTTCATCCCATTTTACCAACTGCTTCATTACTGGAGTACTGGACTTTGGAATTTTACAGTGCAGGCTGCTTTGTATTTTAGGGAATAAATGATTTTCAGCGATAAATTCTTTTTAATTAAGTTTGGTTACAGTGTGATAACGTTTTTCTCATAAAGAACACTGTAATGCAAATTAGTTATATAATAAATGAAAGATCTAAAAGGTAAATCCAACTGTTAGTTGAAAGCTAATTCACTATCAAAGAACTTGCACCAACCAAATTATGGTATGTTTTTACATTGCTTTTGATGACAGCTTTGTAGCCCTGGTGTACTTTATTTCATAGTTTGTCTTCATTTTTCTTCACTCATAAAATAGATGGGACCATATTGACCAGTTTGGTTTATGATTGATGAAATTGCTAATAAGGATTTTAAAATTAAAGCTGAAATTCCCCCAAAAATCTATCAGTCAGGTAGTCTAAATTTGACAGTACACAGCCTTTAATTTGGTAGCATTTTTTCTGAATTTGGGTTTTAAAATGCAATATAATATGCCTAAAACACTTTTAAGTATGAGTGTCTTAAGCACTTTTATGTAAATCCTATCACATTCAGTGAAAATGCTTATGTATTCTTAAATGAACCTACTCATTATTCTTGATTTTTCTGTAACAAATCGTATAATGAATTATTTTCAGCAATTTGGAATGGACAGTTACATCTTTATGCATTATAAGGATGTACATTAACAGCTTGCATGGTATTTCAGGATTTTTTAAAAGTACAGCAAAAAATAAATTACTTAGTAACTTGCAATTAGTTTCTATTTGAACTGTACTYGTTTTGAATTCACATGCAAAATATTTGTAGTGATTCTAGAAAAGCTTCTTTGATGTGAATGCTTTATTTTCCATGTTTTATTAAATATTTCTAGTTACAATAGATAACCACCCATAATCATTCAAAGATAAACTAAACATGCATTTCATAATTCTTTGCATCTCATTACATTTTTATATCACAGTGCAATCAGATGTAGATAAAATCAAATATGGATTCTTGTTAATGTATAGAAGTTTCCAGATACATCAGTTCTCCATTTTATCTCTGTTTTGTAACAATTGCATGCTAACGGTCATTAAGTCATGCTTACAAAAGTGAGTAGAGCTGCCCTGCTGTATTTGTGGAATTCTTTTCATTGGAATGTAAGGATTTTTTCAAAGATGAAACTACATACTCTGGTGTGATTATTTACTCTGTGTTCATTTGATTTACAGCTCGGCCAAATCCACCCTTTGACTTGGAATTGACAGGTCAGCTAGAAAGAAGTGTTGAACTCTCATGGATACCAGGAGACGAAAATAACAGTCCCATTACAAGTACGTTTGTTTGTATCTATTGCATTACGTTAACAGCGTTATGTTAACTGTTCTCAGATTCCAAAGAGTTCTGAGATAAATTTTGTATGCAGCATGGAAGAATGTAAATTCATTCACTACAGTTGCCATTTATTTACATAAAAAAAATTCACTGAATGTCCTCTACTGTACAGCCAAGCAGAAAGACTTATTTACTGCCCTAAAGAGCTGGGTTTTTGATCCAAAAACCTGTTCTAGTTAAGATAGAATTTGATACTGATATGCGCTCTGTCTGACAAGGTCCAGTCTTAGGAATATGTAGAGAGTAGACTTGTTCATTAGTTGTATGCTTCTGAAGGAGAGAGCTACTAACATCTTGCATTAACTCTTTCGTAATTCCATGAATTTGAAATAACATCAGTACCAATATCTTTAGGGATTATCCATCACTACTGATACAGAGCTTATTCTTCATGAAAATATAAGGCAGATGGTTTTTCTATTTTTTCTAGTCCAGACAGTTTTTCTATTTTTTTCTAGTCCAGACAGTTGAAGGAATAAAGTACGTCCATAAGACAGAGAAAATAAACATCTATAAACTTCTGAGACAGGAAATTGATCTTAAATGCTATTATTCCTCCCAGTAGAACATGATGAAAGATACTCTTGCTTATATTGAGCAGAGAGGATGGAGGGGGAATTTAGGAGGAAGGAAGAAGGATGTTACTGTTTGTTTTCCAAAAAAATAATAGGATCAGAAAGATTTGTCGGGGCAGCTTTTTCATTATGAGCACCTTAATGTAATTATTTAATTATTTATGCAGTGTATTTTTAGTTAATAACTGCCACAAGTTACCAAGACCAGTGTACACGTTATGTTTGGAATGAATGCATTAGGCTGACTTATTGAGTGTTGCTCTCCAGGGTCTAATGCTGGTCAGTATCAACACTGAACACAAACCATAAGGATCAGGCATCTGGAAAGGAAGTTTTGTAAAAACAGAATTTCACAAATTTCAGAACACATCAAAGATTTTGATCATATTTTAATGAAACACTAAGGGATTTTGCTGAAGTTTTACACTTTCAGACTTGTCTAATGTATATCAGCTAGTAATATACTTTTAAAAATATAATATATAGAAGTTTAATGTAAATAGTTGAATTGTATTTATGTTATAGCTTATTCATATACTGTTGTATCAGTAGTTTCATTTTTTCCAGACCAGAAGACACAAGTCTTGCCTTTCTATAGGAATGAGATCACACTGTTTCAACAGAGATGGTACTAGGTGGTGTTGGCTCATGTCAGAGTTTTTCTAGAAGCGAGATATTGCATGCACTCTGATACCGGAAACTGAAGTCTTCTGACTAAATAATGCTGGTTTTAATTATGATACAATTTATGTTGCTGCATGGTCCCCTGAGAGCCTGCAAAATAAGGCATTTGCTTCATGAGTAAGCCTATTATGCTGCTGCTGCTTCTATGACTTCAAAGTGAAGATCAAGACTCGAGGATAGCACTTCATTATGAGTGATTCCTTTACACAAGTAATATGATTGACATGCTTGAATCTCTCTGAAAGCTCAAATAGAATTTTTTTCCTTGAAGTCTCCTATTAATTGTTCTACTAGAGTTGCAGGCAGAATGCTAGTTAGTAGGGAAGCAAAAAGCAGTAGTGAAAACTTTGTGGGTGCTTTTTTTTTTTTTTTTTTTTAGCATGTAATATTCTCACCTTTTCAACAAAGACTTTGGTCCAGAAAACATCCCATCCCAAGACCTTTATCTCTGAGCACACAACACCAGCTATAACTCAGGAATTAATTTGGGGCCAGTTCTCCCTCTTTGTTACTACTCAGGTCAGGATGAAATCTGCAAGCCTTAAGTCCAGAAGGCTATGATTAGTACTACTTATCTATTTTACTTCTTGAACATCTTGGCTCCTCAAACTGTTGTGGATTATTTCTGTATGGTACTGTAAGTATTCGTCTAAAAGCAATTTCTAGATGCCCCTCAGAATTTCTTTAGTAGTGCAAACAGGATGCATTCTGAGTCATATTCTGGCTTCTTGTCCCCACCTATACATGAGATAAGGCAAAATTTTTGTTACACAACACACAAACATTTGATGCTCATGTAAATTTCRTATATGTAAACTTAAGGTTCCATGGAATATACTCAGACTATGCATTCTTCTCCCATTTATTTATCTAGGAATCCTCATACCTAAGAGCAGAAAGCTTTTTTGGCTGTTTCACAGCTGAAAAAAAATGTCCTTTTGTCTTTGATAATGAATATGATTTTCTTTTTGGGGTTCTACAAACATATTTATCCCTGAGGTTATATGCTCTGTAGGGTCTTAACAGTAATCATCGTAATGTTCACGCAGAAAACTCTCAAGAAATTTAGCTACTGAACATACATTCCTTGACTTAATTTGAAGATACTGAAAAGTGCTCTCAAAAACCTTCCTCAAGTACTGGTTCTTGACTTTAAATAGTTCTTCACTAAGCCAGTGTCATTGGGGAAGATGGAATACTCAGAGAGTTTTAATATTGTACAGGTACTACTTACTGTCAGCTTGATACAACTAAGACCAATATATTTGTCAGCCAAATATTACTTTTACGTCAAAATTCCAATCTTGTCCCACTTTCGTGCTGTGATAGTTCAAGAATTCCGGTTACATTAAAATCCAGTACCTGAGAGCGAGCTCTTGTAATAATGTGTTACCTGACAGGTAGCTGCATTAGTGAGAATACCAAATAATAAAAGTAAGAGTGTTTCTATATTTCTACCCAGGCAGTACTTTTGAGATCCACATTATAGATTTTTGTTCTGGTTTATGTACTTATATTGCAATTTCCATGATTTTTAAAAACATTGCTTGGATCACTCCCTTCTGATTAGCTCATTCAGAAATGCCTACGCTGATCTAGGAAGGTGTTGCAAGTTTTGACATAAAGTTGGATTCAATTTCTGTTTACAGACTTTGTGATTGAATATGAAGATGGGCTGCATGAACCAGGGGTATGGCATTACCAGACGGAAGTTCCTGGAACTCAGACAACAGTACAGTTGAAGTTGTCTCCGTACGTCAACTACTCATTCCGTGTGATAGCTGTCAATGAGATTGGCAGAAGTCAGCCAAGTGAACCATCTGAGCAGTACCTGACAAAATCTGCAAGTAAATAACTATTCTGACTTACCAGTGATTGATTTATACTATGAATGGCATTAAATTTGCTTGGAATGCAAACAGCAGTCATTCTTGTTCACATGTAAATATTTTATTTTTAGACCCTGATGAAAATCCTTCTAATGTACAAGGGATAGGCTCAGAACCTGATAATTTGGTAATAACATGGGAGGTAAGTTTGTTTTTTGGAGGTTTAGTTTGTTTGTTTTCAGGTCTGTGAGTAACATTTTTTTAGAGAAATAATAATGATCTAACTGAACATGCTATGAGAATACCCAATGCGTTGCTTAAAACATTCTTGAAAAAGAGTAAAATCCAGACATTTCCCCGTCTTCATTTTCAGGGAAAAGCTGCATGCATTATGAAAAAAAAAAAAAAAATTAATGTGCCATATTTTCCTTGAGTGATTTCTCAAGATAAGCCATTAATTTGGTAATACAGGATGTTTTGCTGCCAATTTAGGAAAAAAATATGTAAATGGCGGTTTATCTCAAATAGAGTCTTATTTTTAGAATGAATTCGAATGCAAATCCTAATTCTACCCTCAACTTTTGTGATAAACCAAATTATTGTGCACTCCTCCACTAAAAAACTTTTGTGGAGAAGTTTTCTCTATTATGCCCTTACCATCATGACAGGAGCTCAAGGAGAGCCATGTAAAACCAATTTCCCATCCCAGGCAAGAAACATTGTCTAGGGAACACTGTTTATAGGGAGTTGGTAAGTGTATTTTTCCCTCTTCAACTTCTTAAGAAATATTTGAAAACAAAATACATATGCAGAAATCACAATGTATGGTTGCATGAGAATTAGCCAGGATCACCATTCAATATGATTTTTCTAATGAATGAAAAGCAACTAACTGACCTCCTGTAAAAGCTAAATTGCATAGCTTCGAAATTTCAGCAGTGCTGCTCTGTCACAGAAGACAGTGGTAAATTTTCAGTAAAATTCTAAGGAAGAATCAGTATATTTCCTTTGTGACGCTGGATTTTTCAGATGCTTGAGAATATTTTAAAAAATATTTATTTTCATTTCAGTCTTTAAAAGGTTTTCAGTCTAATGGACCAGGGCTTCAGTACAAAGTCAGCTGGCGTCAGAAAGATGTTGATGATGAATGGACATCTGTTATAGTTGCAAATGTATCTAAATATATTGTGTCTGGTACACCAACTTTTGTTCCCTATGAAGTAAAAGTACAAGCTTTAAATGACCTGGGATATGCACCAGAGCCATCAGAGGTGATCGGACATTCAGGGGAAGACTGTAAGTTTTGTGGTTTGACTCAACTGTACTAAAAGCATCTAAATGTGTAACTTAAATGGCTATTTAAAATACTAAAATATTGAAAAAGGGGGATAGTAGGTTTTTTTTTAATTAAAATGAAGTAATTTGGAGATAATAAGGCTTCATGATACTCTCTAGTATTAATCCTGAGGTCAGCTTTTTAACATAGGAACATTTTAACCTACTCCTTGAGTGCAATGCAAAGACTCATTCTGAAAAAGTATGTTCATGTGGTGTCTCATCCTAACTAGGTACTTGTTGCATCCTTTCCACACAGTGCCAATGGTTGCTCCAGGCAATGTGCAGGTTCATGTTATTAACAGCACATTAGCAAAGGTGCATTGGGACCCAGTTCCACTAAAAACTGTCCGAGGACACCTTCAAGGGTACAAAGTAAGTACAGTCAAAAGCTTTCTGTTCCTCGTTTATTAAAATAGATCACTCTTCCTATATGAGACTGTATCCAGATTGAAGTAACTGACATGTAAAAGGACTCTTGCTTTTCAGTGAGCTCACAAGTTTTGCTGACAAGAGCAACAGCATTGATACAATTCATTTAAAGTTCAGCAATGTTCCAGCCTTGTAGCACTAACCTCCTGTGACATTGTCTTTGAAGAAAAACGGGATGTGTTTGCGCACATTATATAGATTTAAAAAATGATAGTAGTTTTACAGATCTTATTCCAAAAGGATATTTAGAGGATGAGGAGAAATAGTTTCTGTAGCAGTCTCTTCTAGGTTTAATGCTAAGATTACTCATCTTCTGCCATAATATGATTAATCACATCTTTAATTCTCAGTAACTGTCCACTTGCTAGCTTATGCTGGGTGCAGTGTCTTTTGGGGGGCCAGGAAAAAGTTTAAAAGCTCAATTTAAGGATATAGGAAATGGCAGAAGATTTGGAGTGTACATGTAGTTGAAGGAAGCTTAGAATAAGATAATGTGCTGGCTTTGATGATAACTGAGAAGGCTGTGTTGGAGACAAAAGACTGCAATAAAGAATGGGAGACAGAAGGACTTCAAGGTTAGAAACTGGGGGAACTGGTGTCCCTGGAGGACAGGGAAAATCTGATGGCAAAAATTGCTTCAGAGGTTGCACTAGAAGCCCATCAGAAGAAACTCAAGAGTGGAAACTGCAGAAGCATGGTAGACTGGTTGTGGAGGGAAGAGTGGAATGAGAGGATGCACTGACTTCCTATGCAACAATAGAAGAAAATAAAAAATAATTACTTCTTTGCTCCTCTGCAAGTATACTAATAAATAATGTTCTAACAAAACAGACTAGTTACACAGCCTGAACTAGGTTACTTCATAAGACAGACTAATTTAAACTACTTCTGTTTAAATGAAAGGAGGAAAAAGAAATATTTGAAAAATGAAAAGAGTAAAGAATATTTGGAGGAGAATAAATGTACATTATACTTATAAAATGGAGGACTAGCATTCAAGAGCATTGAAACCAAACTTCAGTGCATTACAGGTGGTTACCACGTGAACGTGAGTTCCTGGTATGTGGATGTCACTTACCTGGCACAAAATACCACCATCCAGAGAGACTTAAGCTATTCTGTATGAGCTAGCATAAGTATTTGTAGTTAGTGCGGTGCTTTGCCCTAGATAATAAACTCAGCTGAGAAACAGGACTTATTAGTCTGTTAGATGTTTATCTGTTAGATGACAGACTCATATCAACCTGGTATTTCACACACAAATGGGCAACCAAAAGAAAACGTCCATTATGTGAGGATTAAAGAGTTAGAATTTAGTGAAGTTAATGTTTATTATTAATCCAGTTACAGCAACGCTAATGCTCATAATCCAAATCACCAAATTTCTGTTAAAGATCATTAATAATACAAAAAAATCCATAGACACAAACGTCTGCCCATATATCAGGTGTTCTTACCCATGAAAGGCATGGTTACAGTGAGTTGCCATCATCCCAAGTTTAGATGGAGATTTCTTTTTTCTTCAGACTTGGAGTCTCTGAGGGTTATTTTCTGTCCTGTATTTGCTAATGGGTTGCACACTTTTCTCTCCAGTTGCTCTAAGAGGTTAGTCATGCCATGATTACTTCTGTTTAGCATATTAGACCTTTTCTGTACACAGTATGATTTTTTTCTGTGGGCAGGAGAACCACACAATTACACAAAGCTAAGCAAAACTGAATAAGTTAGTCAATAATCATAAATAAAACAAGCTCAAGACCACAGGATTGACAACAGACCTGACCACTGAGTAGTTTTGCTAGGACAAACGAGACAATGGTATATCCTTGAATAAGTAAGTTGCAGATGCAGCAAAAGTTTCTTAATTATTTTTTGCAGATACAGCTACATCAAGCTAAAATAGGCTAAAAACTAGACAAGGCATGACAAGTCCTAAAGCCTAGTGGATAGTTATTGTTATAAAGCTTTCTCTGAATTCAAGCTGAAAACTTCTCATGGATGCCAAGTGCGCTTTAAGTGTCTTAGTTATTGACATAGCTTACAAAGCACTTGACTATCTCTTTTTAAACACATCAGCAAAACCCTACTAGCAAACTTAGGCTTTCCTAATTAATAAAATTATTTCAGACGGTAGCCCAATATGCAGTGTTGCATTAGGGACACATTTCTTAATAAACAGAGGGGTATTTCTCTAAAGAGTCACGTCATGAAGACAAATATATGAACAAAACAGGAAGACATCTAACTAGCAGCAGTCTACAGCATATCACTCATATTTTGCTCTTGTATTAATCTAGCTATTACTCGATATACTGTGGTACTATAAAGCATTTCAAACCTAAGAAGAAATTTTAAAAAGAATTCTTTTCACTGTTACTGCTGCCATTTTTTCCTGTTATTCTTACTAATTCAGTGGTTATTCAATACAGTGTGTGAAAAATGTGATGCAGTCTCTTTTACTGTCATATTCCTCTTCCAAATCACTGCTTATCAAACCCAGCTTATTAAAGCTCCCTTTCAATTTCAGCCTGGCTAGTGACAAGTGATGACCCAACTATAATAATGTGCTTTGTGAAAAGTTACTGGCTTACAATTCTTAAAATACCATGAACTATACCTGATGAGTTTCAATACTAATAGTACCAACACTTCAAGCTTTTGTTAGCTTGTAAATGGCTTTCTACACTAGTTGGTAGGATGAGAGCTACAGGATGACAGGTGTGGAAGAACATTAACTCAAGCCATGTAAAAAACAGTGGCATCTAACAGTGATCAGAGTGAAATGATACGTTGTTAGCAATAGAAAGCTGGTGTTAGTGTAACATTGCTTTATAAGCTATCTAGTTGGGCTTTGTAAGTCTTAACAGTTCCCTTTTTTGAATTCATATCTGAAATCCCAGCTTCCTTAATTAAAGAGGTGTTTTGCAGTTGGCCTAAATGGAACCAGAATTTTACCCATTTACATTGCTTTATCAGTTTTAGTGTGTGATCATACATGCATGAAAATTATGCTGTGAAAAATGAACATTGAAGTATTTGAAGGTGACAATCCTAGGAGTAACACAAGTCTTTGTAGGGGCAACTGTTAATATCTTTCCAGACATGGTAGAGAGACTGTGTAGTAAAGACACTGCAGTCAAGGTAATTACCTCTGAGGCTCATCTGTAGTTTCTTAGAATCTCAATCAGCAAAATGGACACCAGAATCAGCTTTGTGGTCTGATCTAATTGTCACATAAATGGAGGAATAGTCTTCCTGTCCCTAGGTGGAGATCATTCCATGACTGTAACCTCAGAGTTCTTTCAGAACTTGTGTGTCTTTCCAGCCCAGACAAATCTTTTGGTTTCTTTCCCATTTAAAAATATCTACTTGGCTTCCACATCACAGGGAATAGCATGGTCAGGTGTGTGACATAACAAGGTGACAAAGTGCAAGTCTGCTTTGGAAGCTGTGTAGACATCTTACTGYAAGAATGGATGGTATGAATGAGTCCTGCCTCTCAGATGGACTTGCTAACATGAGAACCATCACATACTAATGCAGTTCCAAACCAGAACTTGTGTCAAACTGGCTTTGAGCGTTAGCAGAACTGGCAGGTGATAGTCTTCACGCAGTTGTGTAGACATGACTGTTTCCGGACAAGGTCTGTTTCTGGAGCAGCAAAGCTCTACACTGTGTCTCAACTGAGCTTATTAAAATTGCAGTTATTCCTACCTATAATTCATGGATACTCATGGAAAAGCTTAAGAGTTTGTAAAATCAGAACACCTAAACACTCACTGTAGATTTTCTTTTGTCTTTAGGTTTACTACTGGAAAGTACAGAGTCTATCCAGAAGGAATAGGCGGCATGTAGAAAAAAAGATCTTGACTTTCAGGGGAAACAAGACTCTTGGAATGTTGCCAGGGCTGGAGCCCTATAGTTCTTACAAGCTGAATGTTAGAGTTGTTAATGGTAAAGGAGAAGGACCAGCAAGCCCAGACAAAGTATTTAAGACGCCTGAAGGAGGTATGAAATGAGAAAGCTAGAGAATAAACTAAATGTGGTATATTCAGAAATAGAACACTAACAGTGTAATTGCTGAATTTATACTTCTTGGACATCATAAAATAATAATCTGGCTCAATACAGTAATATTTTTAAGAATTAATAATTCATGAGCTGTTTTAAGTTAATCTAATCTACTTTGTTTTTACTGTATGTTCTTCTTAAAAGTTCCTAGCTCACCCTCCTTTTTGAAGATTATTAACCCAACGTTGGACTCTCTGACTCTGGAGTGGGGTTCACCTACCCATCCAAATGGTGTTTTGACATCATATATACTGAAGTTTCAGCCAAGTAAGTTAATTATGACTATATAACTCTAACTTAGACAATATGTCTACCAAATAGCAATCCATTTATTAAGAAAAAATTATGTTAAATTTATAATGTACAAAAGATATGATTGCATTGTAGATGTCAAGTTTGAAAAAGATTAATGTATTTTGACAATATAGATTACTCTATTTGGAAAATTTCACTTGCTTAAGTATAAGGTTAGCATTTTTCCATTACTTTTATTTCTTCAAACCATGCTTCACAGAAAAATGGAGGTGAAGTCCTATATGTAATTGACAGACAAGTTAGAAGCAAGATACTACCACTTACAAATCCTATATTCTAACTGCAGAGAAAATATCATTAGAAGTAGATCAAAATACATCCAATTATATTGTTGTCTGCTTCTTCAATTTTTATGGTATTTTAATTTTAAAATGAAAAATTCATAAATGTGCCATTTAATCATATCAGGGCTATAAATCACTTCCTTAGGATCCCCATGCCACTGCTTACTTGCCCAGAAATTTTTCAGCAGTGACACTGGAAATTAAGAGATTCATGTACATGGAACAGGTTAAGGAAGTTTGTTTTCTTCCACTTACCAGCTTCCACTGTTCCTTGGCATTAGATACAAGTCACTTCAGTATTTTTTTTCCTAAGCATACTGAATTTATTATGAGGCAGCTAGCTTAGAGTTCCAGAATTTTTTAATGATCAGTGTTTCAAATGTGTGTAAGTTCAGATGATTTGATGTGGACTCAGTTGCCTTGGATTCAGATACTTACAAGAATGGAACTTGAACTTAAAAAACTTGTGGGTGATTCCTATCTCCCTGTTGAATTTTAGCCCCTCACATAGATCGTTTTTACACAAAAGTAAAGTTTTCTTTTGAAACTGTAGATTATCATTCATATAACCTGAAATGAACAATGCAGCAGGCAAACAAAACAAATAAATACAAACAAAAAAAGCCTGTTTTAACACAATGAAAATGTAGGCAATTTTCCTAACTAACTCTTTTTTTTTTCTTGTAACAACAGTTAACAACACACATGAATTAGGTCCCTTGGTAGAGATAAGAATTCCTGCCAACGAGAGCAGCTTGGTATTAAAAAATTTAAATTACAGCACACGGTACAAGTTTTACTTTAATGCACAAACTTCAGTTGGATCAGGAAGTCAGATAACTGAGGAAGCAGTAACAATTATGGATGAAGGTAAGATGGGTATGTATAAAGAAAACCCATTGAGTTTAAAAATCACTACAAATTTTATTAAAAGTATTACTACTCCTTCCTTCCATTAAGGAAATAGCCCCTAGTAAAATTTTCTCTAGAGCTTTCTTAACTGTATTATAATTATACACTAATAAAAGATTTTAAATCGTTTTTAAGAAAAGATGTGCAAAGGTTTTCTACTGTAGTGGAAGCCCCAAAAGAGGTGTAAAGTCCCTCTTTTTGATATAAACTTACAAGATCTAAGACTTTGGAGCTTTTGGGCTTCAAAGTTTCATGTAACTTTACATTTCAAGTGGCCGTCCTCCATTCACCTATTCTGCTTCATTGACCTTCTGTGGTCACAGAGAACAATACTGAAATGATGCAGCTTTATGGCTAGAGGAAATTATTTCTCTTTTGAAGTATGCAACAGCTTCTGTAAGGTCTAAACTTTTTTCACAGAGCTGGCAAAAACTGTAACTTCAAAAAAGCTGCAGAATAAGTTTGTCACCTATGGCCCCAAGTAACTGGTGACATTGTATAATATTTAAATACTCTGAAGTATATTGTTCAATCCTGTCACTGTTGATTTTTACATTTATAGCCATTCTAGATCTCTGATTTTGGCAGTTCTTTTGTAGAAGATGTTATTTATTTAAATATGAAAGCTTAATAAAATAAGAGTAATTTAAAGCAAAGGGGAAATTTGGGGGGAATGCCTTTTATGATTTTGCACATCTTAATATTAAAAGTCTATTTTGATACCATCTTTTCACGTATTTTCATGCTTAGTAAAATTATAGTTTATTGGAATTGCCATAGATGAGTTGGTATGCAGTGCAATTTGTCTAGTGGTGTATTAAGGTTGCATATGAACTACATTTATTTTAAATCATGAATCTTAACAAGCATGAGCAATAAAATTTTGTAAATGCATGTATATTAATTTTTGTCTTGTAATAGTCTGTCACTGTTCAGCATAAGTGGATTGTTTCTAATTTATTTGAATTAATACATTTTATCTAGTCTGCATGCTTTCATGGTTTATAATGAAATTATGTATGTATGTTCCCTTTGGTGTTGTATCTAATTATATAGTGTTCCTATTCTTGTTTTCCTCCATTAAAGCTGGTATTCTCCGTCCTGCTGTAGGTGCAGGCAAAGGTAAAATGAAACTGCATGATTTGTTAATGTGTGGATTTTGCAGTGTTGCAAATGGGGAAATTGCAGTGGTAAGGACAGAAAATCTTGGACTACACATTGCTGTACAAAGTATTAATCAGTGCTGGAAGAAAACATTTGTGGGGTTTTTTTGTTTGGTGTTTATTTTTTCTTTTTTAAAGGAATCCAGAATGCTTATTAATACCTTTCATCTGTTTATTTTGCCACAGAGTTCCAGGGGAATTCATTAGCTTTGCTTCAGCAAAGTCTAATTATTTCTGAACATTTAACAGATGTATGTCACTGTCATAAATATTCAGGATCCAGGTGCACTAGCACTGATTAGCTGGAGTAGAAAAAACAGCACTATTGCGAAGGAGATTTTTTTACTGCCTCTGCCATGTGCTTTTTTTGTTTTAAAAAAGTAGGTGCGTTCTTGTTCTCACTGCTGATTAATGCTACCCATTTGATCACATTTATTTCATTTGCAAGCCAACTGTGCATAGGAGRCAGATGACTGACAATACCCTCTGTATACTTCTCAGTTCAAGTATCAGATTGGATATACAGGCAAATGACTTCCTGCTGTCTTAGGTTCACAGATCTTGTGAGGAGCACTTCAGAGGATATTTCAGTGAGGGAAACATATTACCTTCCTTATTCTTGAATTCAGTAACATTTAGTTCTTTATGATGCAGTTCTTCTGTCAAACAAGGTGTTCTTCACATTTTTGCACACACTTTTTATGAATTTTGATACCTTTATTGTCAGAAGCAAAGATTGTCCTGAGGACTGTTAGGTAGCTGTAAGTCATAAAGGTGTCTCTATACGTATGTGTCATTTTATCACAGAGGTGTGATTAACACTAATGAACATCTGTGCTTCAGATTCTCAGATCATAAACATCCCAAACCAAATTCTGTACATGAAATACCCAACATTTTTTACAAACTTGGAAGATATAGCATAAATTGTTTTACATATATTTTCTTTCCACTTGATGATCAGGTGTTTTGAATGATAATAGCCATAAAAAAGAACTTCATTCACTCAGTCTGGTATAAATCAGACTATATATATATGTATGTATGCATGCATTTGTGCATATGTTATATATATATATATTTATATGTGTATGTATCAATATATTCTAGTATCAGTTGCATTTCTGGTTAGTTGGAGTTGTGGATTTATTTTAATGACAAGTCTTTCTTACTGTTTTTTAGTCTAGTTGTAGCTGAGAAGTCAGCACAGATTGGAACAATCAAACTGGCTTGTAGTCCTGGACATTAACAGCAGAAATGTAAATTAAGTTCTCATTATTTATAGCTGACTATAAAAACTCATGCAAGGAAAAATGGATTCTCTGTGTGAAACTGAGGTCTAATTATAGCTGTATCACAGTCTGTGGCTAGCAGAAAGTATCTTATTTGTAAGATCAACTGGAGCAGCTCACATTTCAGAGCTGTCATCTCAGATTCTCTGAAAACTAAGCAGATGTCTTCGTTTGGTTCCATGCCGTTTATGGTTTCAAAGTTTTCACATATTCCTGTAGCATCTAGCTCTTACAATTGCAAAGAAAACTTTGGAACTGCAAACAGGGTGGAACTAAAGCCATGACATCTGTTAGGACATCTGAGTTGCTGCAGGTCTGAGATGAATGTTCTCAGTGGTTACTTACATTAACGTGTTAACTGTTTCGCTACTGATCAGGGGCTATGAGGAAGGAAAAGGAGGATCGTATTATCAAGATCAAGTGCCAAATTATTTGGTCTCATGAGTGGGTGGATTTGGAAGATAGAAATACTCAGCCCACTCAAGAAGCCGTACCCAGCAGTGAATTTTTACTCCTCCGTTAAGCGTGGGAGGGCCTATATGTATATACAGTTCTTACTAATGTGGACCCAAAGCCAAACCAAGGAGAAGGTGAAATTTAGATATTCCCAACCTTTTTGTGATCTATCAAAAACATCTCAGTTTTTTGTTTTGAAGGGCAGAACTTACCAGAAAAATGTAATTATCCTTTCTCTTTCAATTTGAGCACATTCATCTTGGAAGTTAAGAAGACAATAGGTCCCAGATTCAGCCAGCCTAAATTGCACTGAAATTTCTGTACTTGGTGTTTTCTACTGGCTGGCTGCCCCTGAAGACCTGCAGCTTGGCCGGTCAGAAACATTAGACACAAGGTCCTGGAGGAATTCAAATCATTTAAACCTGGGTGARCTGTGCCACTCGGGACATATTTCATGTCTCAGAGTAAAACTATATATTGAAGTGCAGAGGGAAATATTGCTACGGTAAATCTAAGGATCTTAGAGTGTCTCAATATTTTTACTGTAGTCCTGAAATACATCCCCTGTCTCTTGGCACCATGTGTCTTTTGCCATCTTTTTAGACAGGCACAGGCCCTTCATTGTCTTATATTACTTTAAAAACAATGGAAGTAACCATAGTCTGCTTACTGCTACACTTGACACTTTTAATATTTGTCCCAGTTATAATTGGGATAATCCTGATTATAATGACTGTACTGGTGTTAAGTAAAGATATCCAGTATATTCTAGACCGATAAGTAGAGAAACAAGTTTTGTGCATTTTTCCCATAAGGTAAAATAACAGATGAAAACATGAAATATGAGGTCAAGGATAAGCGATTTAGATAAAGGAATCATTTTTTTCTGTAGCTTGAATAAATGGGGGGCAATATTAGGAGGAAATTATTGTCTCCCTGTAATATGGGCACCATCCTAATAAAAAAGTTCTTTGGACAAACAGTGCCATTGCATCAAATAGCAGAAATGCAATGGATCTTGGCAAATTAAAAGAATTGAGGTTTTTTTCTTCCCTAAGGGAAACTTAACAGAGGAGATCCATGTCATTCTCTCACAAGCCTGCATGAATAAATCATGAGACACATTATTTTACTAGATGGGCAAGCTATCCTGTTATAGTTGATACTCCTGTTTGACTTGCACTATCTTTTTTCCTTTCTAATACTGTGATATTATGAATGACTTAAATTTGACCAAATTATGGCACTACAAAGAAAAAATAATTGTTTTTCTTCTTAGCAACCTGTATTCTAAATGTATCTGAAAACTGCATATATAAAACATAATGTGTTATACCCAGTATTAGATAAGCAGTATGCATTGATATTGCCATTTACGTATTGACATCTAATGACAGGCATGAGGTAACAGAGGTGTGAGAAAAATTGGGGAATAAGAACCTGATTACATATAAAATAATTATAGTAGCAGCTGGAAAGTGACTCAGGTGATCACTGGAGTCAAGTCTTTCCTACCCTTTTCCATTAGAAGTTTTAAATAACTGGACTGTAGAGGAAGGAAGAGAATACAAATTTGACCAGTGGTAGAAATGAAAGTTGCTGATTGAAATAAACAGTCACAGGGGCTCGTTACTGTGTTTGTGATAAGCTGAAGTGTCGGGATTCATGCCATGACATGTCAGTCTCTACATTTCGCAAGCCTTCTTGTTTCACTTTTCAGTTTCTTTTTGATTTAGTCAACATTTTTATTTGAAAGCAAGGCCTTGTAGTCTGCACGCACACAGACACTGGTAACTGGCAGTCCTGAACTGCAATTAAAATGAGGTTGTGAGATCACAGTTACTTTTAATTGAAGCTAATGCTTCCTGTCAATGCGGTACTCAGTCTAGTCTGCCTTCTTCATGTGAACTTCACATCTCAAGTATTATTGACAGAAATACTTTTGTTGCAAGGGAGAAAAACAAGTAGTCTAGCCTCTGGGTTTGAAACTATTCTTTTTTTCTGACTGAATCTCCAATATGTAGCTCTTCACTGTAGGCTAGAAATCATTCTCAGCCGAGTTCATATCTCTGATCTCTTTGTAGAAGATAGGATCATCTTAATTTTCTTTGTTCCATACAAAATGCTGTTCTTTAAATCATTTTCCCTACCCACTGTGTGTTTTCCCTCCCTCTTTGAATCATTTCACATAATGTCTCCATATTTTTTCCTAACAAGTTCAAGCTGCTTTTCAAGTTGATTATAGTATTTTTGTTCTGCTCCTTCAGCCACTCTCTCCCTGTGGACTTCTCCATGATATATCTATGTGATTCTTTCAGTACAGCCTGCTACACAGAACCACAGTTTTGTCCTCTTTTAAGTCTACTGGGAACAATGATGATGCTTTGCATGCTAGACTAGAGAAAATGATGATTATTGCAATGCAAAAATTCCTGCAAATACCTTTTGCTTCATAGATGTCATGCAAAATCCATGCCACACTAAATGCTTGTTGGTGAAACGATTTCTTGCATTTCTTCTTTGTCTTCTGTATTTATTGCACTACAGGAATGCTCTTGCAATTATCTTGCCTAAATAATCCTGGAAGTGACTAATGACCATCTCTCGCTCCCAGAAATGGAATTCACTCCTACTGTTATACTAAGGCTTGAATTTCATACTGTAAAAGTTGTAGGTTAAAAAGCAAACAAAAGCAAAACCCTTCTCTGTGTCTTACAGGCTCTGGCAGAATCTGCTACCTTTTTCCTTCATCTTTTCTTGTGTGTGGGTGTGGGGCTTTTTCCTTCGAATTTATTTTTCTCTTTATATATGCATTTTAACTAATTGTCTATGATACATTGCTTTGCGGTTTTTTTTTCCATTTGACATCAACCTCCGAATGTGTGCTTGTCACTTACCTGCCATTTTTTCCTGGAGATCAGGTGAATCCCATGAAAATTCCTAAAGTTTAGTCACTTTGGGGATTATTTAGTTTATTGTTCTGCTGAACTAAATCTTGAGAGAGAGTACCTATTCTGTTGTTAAAATCCATTCATATCTCATGTCGCGCCTTATTAAATTCTGTTGAATCTGCAGCCCAAGCGTAACTGTGTTATTTGGAGGAACTGTGTTCCTGAAAGGCTGGAAGATTAAATACAAAAAACTCCACTAAAAAAAGCTCTGGAATTAATTTGAAAAGAAAGGAAAATTTTACTTTCAGCCTAGGCCTCTTTCTTAACAATTGGCAAATGCTTTTATACCATGTCTCACTACAGGAATGAAACCATACTCAGAAGTGCCAGCTAAATTTTGCGTTGAATCGTAGCGTGGATAAAAGAGCTTAATTTACTGGACGTAGCTGAGTAAGAGTCGGTCTGTATAAAAACTGTAACTTATTAACAATCCATTCCCATCAGTTTTAGAGGGACGCTTTCGTCAGCGCTGCTGCACAGCRTCGTGCATGATGACAGATCAAGAGAGCACAGTGCTCCGCTACTGAAAAAGCCCTGCTCCCCAAGACAAAGCTTTCTGTGCCCCCCCTTTTTACCAACTGGCATTTGCACACGCTGAGAGTTTCTGCCAACTGACAATTACACGTTTTGCATTTGTGAACAGTGCTGGGAAACATATTGAAGAACTAAGAGGTTAATTATAATTAGAGGTGTGCTGATTGAGAAGACGAGAGTCTGGGTAGATTGGAGACAACTTTAAACGTTGTAACCACTTCGACTCTAGGCTTTTATCACCTCAGGATCCATCAGCCATCTTTTATCTTCTTATGTGTGTATTCATGTTGCAAATATGGCACATTTAACAGACTTAAGGCCTGCTGGAAAATTGGATCAAGCAGTAGTGAAAAAGAGGAAGAACTACAAAAATAATGATTTTGAAAAGAAATGTGCTACTGAACAAATTTCTTGGTGCACTGTATTCAATAGGAAAAAAACAGAACTTAAATCTGACCAAATACTATACATGGMTAAATGTATACAAACAGCTATTGGTAAGAATCAGATAAGAGTACATCTGATGAATGTAAGCATAAATCAGTCACTTGAGAGGATTTAGAAACTAAGACACCAAGGAAATGAAGGTAATTTTCAGAGCCAACTTAATTGTTATATACAATCATATGAACAGAAAGACATTTACCAGATACTAGGTCTTTAATCTAGCAGGCAACTCTTTAATCAGAGCAGAAACTGGAAATTGGAGATGGGAAAAAAAACCCAAAACACAAGATGAGATGGAGGTTTTACAGGGAAGGTGATTATCGAATTTGCTTAGTGTTACAGATGCTGTCTGTCATCTGGAGTCTTTCACACAAGATGAGACAGTTTCCTTTATCCCCAAGTGCTCGGGCATGAGGAAGGAGAAGTTAGGTGTAATTCTGTGGCATCTGTTTGCAAGAGTTTGAAACGGATTATTGCTAATAGTTTCTTCTGTCTTTAACATTGGTGACAAATATCAGTCATACAGTTGTGCTGC
Organism: Phoebastria nigripes; assembly: GCA_035582835.1. Classification (NCBI taxonomy): domain Eukaryota; kingdom Metazoa; phylum Chordata; class Aves; order Procellariiformes; family Diomedeidae; genus Phoebastria; species Phoebastria nigripes. The sequence continues at coordinate 202,863 of JAYKAV010003479.1, read as the reverse complement.
TCATTAGACATCTTTCGTGGAAGAGCAAAATCCAGGAAAATATGGCTTTGAGAAAATACGATTTAATGAAACAAAACAAAGTCACATTTAGAATACAAACCAGTTGTTTTCTTGGCACAGAACAAATGCTTAGATGCTGATTGTAACAAACACCTGTTCCCATGTGCAAATGAGGAAGGAAGTTTATATATCCTGTCTGCAATCTCAGACTCTGCACCTTTCTAAATTTAGAGCCTGCTATTCTTTCCTCTTGCTACCTTCAAGTGGCACAGAGAAGCAGAATCTGATCCCCTTGCATTACCATAGTGGATATGGTTACATGCTAGATTTCCCATAGACAGCCCTGGTTCTGGTATTTCTTAGGGGGTTTGTTGTTGACTTAGTAACCTAGATGGCTTTTTTTTAAATCTAGTGCTTTCTATTTGATTTTGTTCAGATGGTTTTAGCCAAGAAATAAGTATTTTTATTTATATAATATATAATAATATATAATTATATAATATATTCCTTATTATTTTTGGTTGGTGAAAGAAATGATATATAAAACATATAAGCACAACTTACCTACAAAGACATCAAATATGGGAGTAATTAGTTAATACAGACTGAAGAGTTGAATGAGTACTACTGGAATAGAGTTAAGAAGAAAAATTTCATGCAAGTATGGGGGATAAACAGTCTGATATTGTGAAAATTTGTAATCATGAGAATACATTTTCAGGAGAATTGATGGAATTTGCATCATTTAGGTATTTTTTAAAAAAGACTCAGAAATGATAGTTTTCTAGACATGGTACTTCTATTATTTAGTCTGTGTTAGGGGCTTGTATACAGATCTAATTATTCTACTATGCCAAAGTAAGCCATTTTCTCTTTGAATCTAATTTGGAACTTCTTCCAGTCAGCCATATGGACAAGGCCATCCTGTTTTAAGGAGAAAATAATTAAAGTACATAGATAAAATCTGTGCAGCATCTCTTGCCTTGAGAACAGGCTTTTGCCCATTTTATTTTCCGGATTTAGGTGAAGCCATTGGAATTCTTCCATTTGTCTTTACTGAGACTAGGTTTTTACCTCTGATGTTTCATGGTCCTTTGGGAAGTATTTTTGATGTTTTTTCYAACAGAAAAGATACTTTTAGCAGGATAGAAATGTCAGTGGCAAACTGAGTGAGGCATTTTCATTGGAAACTCATTTCATGCCTTTGAGGAGCATCCTCTTTGTATCTGCACTATTACAGTATTAGAACTATTAAAATTATTAGCCAAACAAAAATACTGAAATATACGTCCATTTGAAACAAGCGTAATTGGAGAACAACGAATTAAGGTATGAGCAAAGAAGTGGCTAATTACAGGATGCTGAAGAGAGAAGCACTTCTTTTCATGGGTGTGGGCATTATGCGTATCTGTGAAAAGTACTGTTGTCTAACRAGAATGTCAACAGTAAGACACAGTACCTTAAAATGAACAGCTTCTTGCATTCCAGTGATTGGTGTCCTTCACACCAGAGTATTTTGATATTGGCTTTCCAATATCTGATGTCTAATGTTCCAAGGTCTAAAGGTGCCGTGAATCTATAACGTTAATGAAGCTGATTTCAGAAATGTTCTGTGAAAGCAAAGGTGTCAGTACACACGTACTTCAGTTTGTTTTCAAATACATGTGTATCTCTTAGCTGTTTCATATTTTAACAAGTAAAACTAATTGAATCCTGCATGAACTTAGAGTGTGCATGTGTTATTCATTTAACAGGTAAGGGTTTACTGTATTATTTAAATGTTACTTTTCGATGCAAAGTGTTTTTACTCTTTATTTTTTCTTTCCTACTATCTCTGATGGTGAAGGATATTCAGAAACCCTTTTTGCAACCTCCCCAGTCATGCACACTGTCCGTCCAACATTCTATAAGGGTATTGTCTTCCTTTTTTATCATTATCAATGCAATAGAGACAAAATCCTATAAGGGCTTGCAGTTGAGGCATTTGCAGTCCATTCAGTGACACGTGGTGTAAAGGGAGGTGTGTACCACCTTCATAACTCTATTCTCTCCTACCATTTCCCATTACCCTGACAATGTTCTCACTTTCCATCTGTCTGCATTTTACTTCTAGATGAATAGAAATAATGTTTTCCAGAATTTTGGCAATTAGGTATTTTTAAGTATTTGGCAGTTTTTGTGATTCAGGGCATACTGAGTAGAGTACATAGATTTTACTTTATCATTTCATAGTGTAGTAACTGCCTGGGATTCAATTACCAAATACGCTACTTTAGTCACTAATTTCCAGTAATGGAAACAATGACAAATGTGCTATACTTTCCCTGTATATGTTCTAAATTAACATACTAACTTCTTAAAATCATTTTTTTTTTAATGTATGAAGTCACAATTTCGTATTCTGCTTTGTTTTTCTATTGTGTATTCAGTGCAACCACTTTATCCAAGGATCAGAAATGTTACAACAGCTGCCGCTGAGACCTATGCCAATATCAGTTGGGAGTATGAGGGACCAGATCATGCGAACTTTTATGTTGAATATGGTGTAGCAGGCAGTAAGAAGTCATTTCATTAAATTTTGCTAAAGTGTTCAGATATATTTTCAAAGATTTTTATCGTAAATGTGGTCGTAAATTGACCCCGTGTTAATGATAGCTCTTAAATGTCTAGAAGAATTATTTTTTACTTTGATGGGGAAGATAAAATAATTTTCATTTTAATGAACATCAATGTGTAGCAGGTATTTGATGCTTAGCTAGAAATCAGCCTTTGTTCCTTTGTATTATTTTATAAATTCTTCTGAACGTGAACTTCTAAAAATGTAGCTTGCATGAAGTTGTTTATCATGCAGCGATTACATGCGTAAAAATATGATTACTTGCATTAAAATAGGATATAACAGTTTTCCTAAATTATGTCCAATTCAGGAAGAAGAAAAGAATTAAATAAGAGAACCAATCAAAACAATATTCTTTGTGAAATTAAACCTTAAAATAAGATATCAGCAAACTTACATACTTTTATTGGCATAAAAACAGATTTTAATCTTTGATAATACCAGTAATAATTAAAACACAGTTAGCTAATAAAGCCAAGATACTTCTATTCAAATAATCTGTCCTTCTAAAGTTATGACTAAAGATGACCAATCTGAAAATTGGAATATAAATGCATTTTCCTGGATATTGGTCAAAGAAGCAGCTGAGACCGTATCAGAAAAAGATGTAAGAGAATGATCAGGAAATATGATAGGTTCAGATTTCAAAGTAGAACTTCTCAGCTAAAGTAAATATTGACTGAAACTACAGAAGTGTAATTTAATTAAATGATTAAAATCTATTTTAATGTATTTTATAATTGCAAGTTCAATAAGCCTTTTTAAAAAATTAATGAAAATAGTATTTCTCTAGTACAATGGAACAAATGTTTAGTTTCATAATTCAAGTACAATGTCTTCTTCAATATATTGCATGCAATATATTATTTGAAGTCATAATTTTATATGACTTTATTTAATTAACATTTATTTAATATGATTTTATTATTTTTTGAGAGAATAGGGTTTTTTTTCACCCAATCCATAGTTTAGTCAAGTAACTGTTGATAGTATTCTGTCTAGAAACTTTCAGTAATACAGAGAAAATTAAAATTCCAATATGTTGTTTTCCTAAAATTTTTGTAGGCAAAGAAGATTGGAAAAAAGAAATTGTAAATGGTTCTCGAAGCTTCTTTGTGTTAAAGGGTTTAACACCAGGAACAGCATATAAAGTCCGGGTTGGTGCTGAGGGCCTGTCTGGTTTTAGGAGTTCAGAGGATGTGTTTGAGACAGGTCCAGGTGAGGCACACTGTACCAATTCTGTATCGTAGTCAGAATTGTGGTAGACCAAGTGCTGAAACATTGAACTGCTTCTAGCTAAGAGATGTTGTAACTAGCATCTTTGCATGTTCTTTTTTCAGAGCAATGTTGAATTATTTTATAGACTCCTAAATTAATGCCAGCATATTTATTATGTAGATTATGAATGTTTTCTTCCTTTCAATTCCCTCTACTTGTCTGTTGTTTATATTAGGGGCAAGATACTTACTGCTCACACTCCATCTGTGTGCTGTGCACTGAAGATGACCTATTTCACTTATTTCTAATTAATATAATTAGATGGCTATATTTAAATAACATGTACTTTAATAGAGCCAAGTATATATTTTTAAAGCTAACAATCTGTATATGATCAGTTTCAATACAAGAAATCAGAGCTAAAATGTTTGCATAATCAGAAGTGCAGATTCAATCTGATGTCTCATGTAATCTATTTATAACAGTGTTAAGAGATTCCTACTTGTAAATGTTTCTTTTCCTGTGATATACTGCTTTTATATAGATTTTGATGTCCCAACTATATCCTGTGAATCAGTAAGGCTGTTTAAGTTCCTTATGTAGATATTTCAGTCATATGTCTTCATAAGCAAATCAGTAATGCTTGTTCCTTTAACTTAGAGAAAGGGCTTTATTGGAAGTTTTTTGATGTTATGCTGAATATGTCCTTGCCATCACAGCATGTTCTTGGTCAGCTGTTATTATTTGTTGTGCATTTGGTAGCCACTTCTGCTCATTCCAAGCATTTTGGTCAGTGCATAGTTATTTAGCAGTAGCCTCACCAACTCCAGAATGTTATGATTTAAGAAAGTAGTTTAAATATGAAAATATGCTTGAACAATATGTAATAATTATCAGACAACAAAGTAAATAATGAATATGCCAGTTTGAAAGTGAGCACTTTCTAAAATCATAATTTTTTGCTTTATTTTGTTCCATTTCTGTTCGCAGTTTATTGTGTTGCAGGAAAGCTTTGAAAACACGGTACTGAGTAACAGTGCCAAGCAAATATGTGTGGGCTAAACACAGAGGTTATTTATGCCAGAGRCAGCTAGTGGTATAAAAGCAGATATGTAAAATTTTATGCAAATACACATCCAAAGCCTAAAGCAGCASTAAAGCAAGGATCAAGGCTATAGTATAATTCAAAACAAGCTGAATGGAAACCTTCCCAAAAGCATCTTTCTGCACAAAAAATACTGAGCCAGTAGATGAGGAATCCTGTACATACCCATGAATGAACCAGTCACCTTGGCTCATATCCTTGAGTAGTTAAGGAGGAAGGGAATTTGAAGACACTCTTTTCTGCTTCTTGATAAATGGAAAGGTTCAGTGTCCACCATTAAATTATATACATAGTGTATTTCTTACAGAAAAATGTTGTGTCACACTGTCTTCAGCCTAGATCAAAGCTTTTAAACACTGCAAAAAATGAAGTGGACAAAGAGGAAAATATTGGAATATGGAATATGTCCTTAATTAGGAATGAAACTGCGATATTTGGTATATGAGGCTTTTGCCACATTTTTTTATTTGACAAGCATTCCTATAGAGTATCTTCATAGTGTGTGGGTCTATCTTTTGGAGCATACCAGTACAGTCTGTTGCATTGACTCCTGCATTAGCAGTTCACCAAGAGTAAATGTCTTTCTGCCTGAAGCAGATAATTTGCTTAGCGTAAGCAGGAAATGTTGTGCCATTTTTAAAGTTGCACTGAGATCTAGAAACCCTTTCCTACTGGCTATGCAATAAGTTAAAGAATACAGGAAGCTGCCTAAGTAAGTTTTCATCTTTACTCTTTCCCATCTATCTTGCATATTTTTATGCATGATCTGTTTTGCTTGATGCTATTTCTTACTACATTTGAATGTTAAATGTGCTTTTGCATTTTGTCACAGTATGTATTATACAACCTTTAATGCCTTATTATGAATGCATATGTGCGAAACTCAAAATAATTTTAACCTTAATGTGGAAATAATATTTTATTTTAATTTGATTTATAATTGAGAGGAAGATTGTCTTTGTGATTTTGGTTTTTAAGACTGCCACTTAAATATATTTATATATGGTATATAAAGTATAAATATAGATGTATATAAGCTATATATTTATATAACATGTAGACATTTTAATGCAAAAATAGTTTAAATTATTGTACATATAAGAAAGAGTCAGTTTCTAAAGTATCAGAAAGCATATTCTTAAACAAAGGCTGGGAAATCTCCTAATCGTAACTCCACAATAACCAGGCACATTAATTCATTGATTTATTTAAATGAAAATCAAGTCATAACTTTGCTCAGTAAGACCAAAAAGAAGCAGCAAAATAGAGAGTTAATTTTAGCCTAGTACTTCTAAAGTGGAATACACATTGGTTTTCCGTATGGAATGGAGGGTAGATACTATCTCCAGACATCAGAGGTACTTTGAGTTTTCATACAGTCCATGGAAAACCCTCAGGAATCTGGGACCATTGAGAGCTGATGTTTCCAAGCTAGCTGTCTCAGCCTCTGTCTTAACTAATACATAACATTGAGACATGGGCTTGAATTCTGGCCTATAATTGAATATTGTTATATTTTATCGTTAGTGTGCTTGCCAGCCCAGTGCAGTCTCTTGTCAGCTAGCTGTCTGCCAAGCAAGGCTCAGGTATTGTTCAAGGGACAGCACCAGCACAGGACTGTTCCCTGTTGACATCCAACATGTTTTGTAAGGAGAAGAGTTTATGCTGTATCACCTGGAATTGTGGATAGAAAACAGTCAATGCTCCATTGAAAATAGGTTCTCTCTGATGTGTTTTTATGAGCCTTCCCTTAAAAGCATATCTTCTCTAAGGGGAGGTGGAAATCTTTAGGGGGCTCTGGGACTTTCACATTTCTGTGTGTAAAGCTGTTCATGCATTGTGTCTTCCACTTTAGTGGAAGCAAGTCTACGGACCTTCCCTAGCAGATASGGATGAAACATATTGTGCCATGAGAGCTGATGTACTCACAGCATCTGAACAAAGAGACTGACTGAAGGTCTCAAATATAATCTGGTCCTAGTGCAAAGTGTCTACTAAGCTGAGATCTGAAGTACTGCTGATCCTTACTAAAATCCTGGTAAGGTACTGGCTGTGAATAATCCGATACCTTATCTCATGAAGCCAGAAAAAACAACAAATGCTGAACCAAAATGCCATATGAGTTATGCATAGGAAGTGTTTTGCATATGACTTTCCTTATTCATGTGGGAAGGTGATCTTTGTCTCTATTTCCCAAATAGAGAGAGGTCTATTGGGCAACTCTTCATAGAGTTTCAAACTCATGGATTTTGGGGCTGGAGGAGAAGGTGAAGAATGAACAAGATAGGTTTGGATGGACGTCCATCTTCCTCTACTTCATGTCTTCTTTTGTCTGTAGCACGCATCCCTAAGTCCTCTAACAGTTCCCACTTTCTCCCAACAGCAAAACCTAAGGCCTGTTGCCTGTAGTGTGTTTCCAAACAGGGGAGTAGAAAATAAGCTTCACCAGGAAAGTCCTCCTACTGTGTTAGAGACCAGTAGGAGGGATCTAGCCCCCAGGCTACACAGATAATTCCTGTCCTTATTAGTGACTGTAGTGTTTCCTGTGTAGTTTGCTTATCATTTACATTATCTTCCATCTAGAGTCAGCATTTGGAGAGAAACAGTGCCAAGGAAAGGCTTCCCAATTGCATTGTGTTAAGTCCTCACTAATGCTAAATCATGGCAATCATGATAAATTGTAGGATGAGGTACAGGTTTGAGGAGAGGAAGAAAACATGATGCTTAATAAGGCTTTAAAGGATGCTTCATTGTTGATTTTAGTTGAAATTGAATGTTAGGGTCATGAATGACCCATCTGTTTCCCCATTTCAGACTAATGGGAGTGCCTTAGCTAATGAGTATTGGCTTTTTATTCATTTTGAGAATGCAATTGACGTGTTTGTGTGAATTATAATTTGCAATTTCATTTCAGTAGTTTAATTAATGTAAAATGGTTGAGAATAGTTTTGAGGTTTGCGGAAAGCAAGGTAGTATGTGCACAGGTTTTGCAAAGTAGTTGCTAAGCTTCAATGTTGGCAGAATTCTTATATACTCAAAAGCAAGTTCTATGCACTTGTACTTGGAAACATTTTAAATAATGAAAATATTCATAAAATACAGTATCACTGGTTTTTTTAATACTAATTTTCACAGTGAATGTTATTCCTTAATTAATGAACAACGTATACTGGCTATTATTTATTTGAATTAGCACAGCATTTAAATGCAGCAAAACATCTCATTTTTCTTCTTTTGTTCTCTAGCAATGGCAAGTCGGCAGGTAGACATCGCTACTCAAGGATGGTTCATTGGTCTTATGTGTGCTGTTGCTCTTCTGATCTTGATTTTACTGATTGTTTGCTTCATAAGGAGGAATAAGGGTGGCAAATATCCAGGTATGATACATAACAATGAGAGTAAAAATCATCTACTGGTAATCCATTAAGACAGATCTCAGGTTTACTGGAGAAATGACATTTGCTGCTGGTTTACATTTACTTTGTGTGTATGGTAAATCAGTCATCATTTGGTAGGCTTGTCAGGAGCAATCTGCCTATTGGTAGAAAACCTCAATCCATTTAAGCATAAGAAAAGTATATCCTTCATTCCTGGAGGGTCATATTACTACGTTACCTCTCTAGAGAGGTGTGAGCTTTGTTTGAGATACTTGGTCCTCCCCCTGCACTTTCTGAAGTCTAATCCAGATGGGTTTAACCCACTAAAATGAGCTGAGTTAGAATTTAATTGGTCAGAAAGTGTGGAAACATATACCAGATCATAGCTGTTGTGTTACTTTAATGTACTGGGAATGCATTTCATAGGACAAATCTCTTCATACATTATTTTGTTTCAAATATGTTACCCTCTCCTCAGAATCTGTGTCGTCTTTAGCCTCTGCATTTTTGCAACCACATTTGAAGTTACCATCCTTCAGTTAGGCTGTTTTTTCTTCTATAAGTTTTTCTTTATAAGCATTTTTCTTTTTAGGGTTTTTTTTTAGTATTAGGCCTAGGAATGGCCAAGTATATTTTATAATTTGTAATTAAAATTGGAACTATACAACGTACATCTTCTATCAAAACTCTGATTCCTCTGGGTGTACATATTATAAAAGGCATATACGTGTGTGTGTTTGTATGTATGCGTGCGTGTATGTGTCTTATGTATATCTTTCCCCAGTCTGATATTTGTGTTTATGGAGTAGATCCATAGACAAAAGCTCTCTTGAAAAGGATGGTGACAACCAGTTTGCATAGAATAGTAGTACTGCCTTATAGGATCTCAGAGCAGCCGTGAAGTATGAGTGGATATGAATGCACTTCAATTGGGCATCAAAGGATAATTTGATTTTTCTATTTCCTCTCCTACCTACAATAGAAAGTACAATTGCTAAGTTTCAAGTAAAATCTTGATTTCAGGAAAAAATTCTGTTCTATATTACAGACTCCAAAGGTTTGGAAATTAATAAATATCCAGTCTCTGGAATGCTTATTTAAAGTCAGCTCAAACTTCTTGAAGTTCATATTGTTAATTTAGACATGAAAAAGATGGCTTCACTTACAAAAGAACAACAACAACAAAAAAATCCATACTCTCTTATCATTTCTCCTGCCTGTTTTGACCAGTGTGCTTCTGAAAACTAGTGTCAGTGAACACTTAAAACTTTTCTTCTTCATAGGCAAATCTTTTATAGCTAAACTTAGCATAGCCAATTATCTTTATAAGAAGATAAAATCACCTTATTAAGTACAAGAATCCTACTCTGCTCAATCTAATGGTTTAATTGTTTTATGGAGAGAGCAAAGATTTGTAGTGACAGCAAAAATTAAGTAAGAGAAGCTTCTGTCCCGACCGCCTATGCCCACGGAGAAAAGACAGATGATTAAGGAACACAGCGTTATATACGAGTTGAATGACAGGCTGAAGACATCATCTTAGGTTTTTTCCTAATATTTGGATTTTTTAAAGAGAAAATGAGATTACAGAGGATATGGAAAAGTGACTCTTAGTGGAGAGAATTGAGAAAAGAGAAGGAAAATTAGGAGGATGAAACAAGTAAAGTGATGAAACTGAAAAGACTAGGGAGGACTTGGAGTGAGCCACCATCTAGAAAAGGGTGAAACACAGTTTGAGTAAAAGCATAGAAGGCAGTTGGGTGCTAAGGCTGTCATTACTTTGTGGAGATCCCTGCTATGCCCTTCTTTTCTCTGCTTCTGCAGAATTACTAGATGTAAGGTATTAATTTTTTTATGCACACATATGTATGCATATACACACACATATATAAAGGTAGACCTTGACTGTATATAAGATTTCCAGATTCAGTATGTACTCTTGTTTATAGCGGTGACTCTAAGCTAATTGTATTTCTTGTGTCATTGCAAATGTACTGTTCCACAGATACTGACAAATGCAAAGCACAAAGTTATTAACTCTTTTTTGTCATAATTTTAGTGTGTCATCTTGAGATTGCCTATGGTTTGAAAAAAGTAGTAAATTATTTCAGTATGAAATTATAGCAGCCAGATACATTTCAAGGTGTTATACATTATTGTAATTATAGACTTAGAAAATACTGTCAGGAATGATTCATATCATCTTAAATAACAGCATATAAACTAATGATGTACAAATTAAGTGTGGAAATTGCCAGAGTAAAAGGTAAGAGATCGTATATTGGTTTACATAACTGTATCTGCTAAACAAGGGAAGGATTTGAGTAGTAACCAGAAAAACAGAAATGAAAAGGCAAAGGGAAGAACCGTAAAGATAATTCTAGAAGTCAGTATATTATTTCACTCTGTCAACAATCTTAACTTATAGGAATATATGTCTTCTATAAGCAGCTGTCTTCTCAGGTGCTAGCAGATTTCTGTGTCAAAGGACACAGTGCTACATAGTTTTTTTTTTTTTTAGGGACAAGTTACATGCATGGATTTATTCCCACCAGTGAAGGATGACTAAACCTATATCAAGGGTGTGCAAGAGATACAATTGTGTTAAATTTAGATTCCAGTGTCGCTGGTTTTGCTTTGCTTTTGATCATGTTATAGAAAAGAAGAAATTAACTGACCATGCCTATTTTTTCCAATATTAATAATCCTTAAAACACTATTTAAAATTCCCTTGAGTCTTAGTGCATGAAATGAAATCAGAAAGTGTACAAACTGACAGTGAACACAAGTGAATCTGATTCAGTTTTATCAATCAGTATGAGAGGAATATCAAGAGGAAATACGGAGCATGGATAAGTAAAACTAAATTATTCAGATTTCAATAAACAATAGCTCTATTAATAACACAAGAAAGTATTTTAGTAGGATTTTTAACAAAACCTTAGTGCTAGAAATGAAAGGAAGAAAAAGCTTTACTAATGCAGAATGACATACAGTATTTTGTGCTTGAATGAAAATAAAATTCTATAACTAATTAATAGATCTTTTCCTTCAAAAGAAAACACGTAACAGCCTAAGGCCGCAGTTCAAAAAATTATTTTATTCAAACTACGTTCCTGCCAAATGTGATCAGTTTGAGAAATTAAGGTCTTAAGGTTTCTCGTCTTGCAGTTTCATGATAAAAATTACTATTTCAAATATTTTAGTGAAGGAAAAGGAGGATGCACATGCTGATCCAGAAATACAACCTATGAAGGAAGATGATGGAACATTTGGTGAATACAGGTGAGCAACTGATGTGGTTTGTCATGTTCACTGTTCATATCACACATGTACTGTATATAATATCACACTTATTAATTCAAAACTAACTTTTTTTCCATGTTGACAAAGATTCTGTATCCAGTGTTGTATAGAACTATAGATAGCATTTCAACCACACCATTAGAAAAAAAATTAAACATCCAAGCTTAGAATAAGCCATTCGCTAATGCAAGGTGAAATCCAGATTTAAACACAATTGTCTCAAAGTGAGGAATCTTTATTTACAAACCCATCTTTCAGATAGTTAAAATACCAGATACAGTGTCCTTTCAGTTAGGGCACATTTAGCATTATGGTTTTTGAAAATACATTTCTAATTGAAGCCTAATAAAGACAATCTTGTGTTACATTGACTGGAAAACAAATGCATTTAAAATGGCTGCTAGTACTAACACCTAATCCAGTAACAAGGAAGTGATGTTATACACAGAGGTGAAGGAATGTCCTACAAGAAAAAACAAATCTCACTTTCATGCATTTCAGTACAAGATACATAGCAAGCAGCTTCAAAGCATGCAACACAGCTCTTACTGCTGACTCTCTTCCTTTATTGTAAATGTAGTCTAGCTGAATCTCCTGGCATCACAAAAAGCATGCCTTGGCAAGTCTGTTCATATAACAATTATGAGTATAGCTTAATAAATAAGCAGCATTTTATTTGTTGTTTTTTGATTAGTACAGGAAATAATGTTTTTTTTTTTTTTTCTGGATGTGTCAATACCATTATATTTTACATGGGTGTTATAATAGATTTTATAGTGCATTCCTGTGTCAAAAGCATTGTAAAAGCCTGTTATTATTTTGAAGATGTGACATTTACAAATGTACATAGAAAAATCAGTTTTTTCAAGAAGGATCTACTCTGTTGCCATAGCTTCTTCATATAAGGGAAATGTGCATCTTCATCTGACTGGAATAGATTTACAGTTCTGAATGCCAAAGAGCAGTTTCTGTCTATTCTTCCTTGATTTTTAAAAAATACGATACTCTGTTCTTAGGTTAATGAGTTCAGAATAGTATTTTATTACAGCATTAAGTGCATATGGATTAATTAAATTCAGCTGGTAAAAAGGGAAGTGTGAAGCAATGTTTGGAAGCAGAGGTAAATAAGTACTGTATAAGTTTTCCTAGGCAGTCCAGTTTGCATCCTCCTTTATTGCTCCTCTGTTTTTCGATACTTGGAACTTTCAGCAGCAGAAACTGACCTTCGTACAGAATTGTACAAATGATATGACCTCGATACATGTTTTCTCAGGCCTAGAATAAGACTATTCAAATCTGCTTTCATGTGTGACCTGTAGCAAGATTTGAATTTATGTCTCCGTATTTAAGTGGCTTGAGTTAATCTATAGAATCTAGTGCTTTATTAAATTATTTTATAATGTATTTATCCACCTCATGTCTGGTGAATATGGACAGATGCATGCCAAGCTTTCAGACATGTTCACATGAAAGAGTTCATCCTATTTACCATGCAAAAACTCCTTTCTAAAATGTATTTCTGTGTGATTAGTCTATATTGGGCTTTCCTCTTTTTTCCTTAGAGACAGGGCAGCAGCAGCAACCAGTCAGATTACAGAAGATATCTTGGCACCCCCTCTGCAGCCCAGCATCACTGCAGTCACTCAGTTCCCAGTTTGTCTGCCTCACATGGCACTGGCCATGATGCAGTGCTTCTTTGAGGAAAAAAGGGTATAGGGTTTCCCCTGGGAAAAAAAAGTAATTTTTGAAAGATCTAGGAATTCGAGTATTTTGAACTTTTTTCATCACTTCAGGTCCATGTCTGCTTGGACAGGAAAGAAACTGGACAAGGAAAAGAAAAGAAAAGGTAGCTGTGCCAATTCTCCTGAAGCAGACCCTGTCTTTACCAAAGCAAAGTCTGTGAGATCTGACAGATCCAACTTCTTCAGAAGGTCAGGGGATCAATACTCCAGCACCAGATCAGAGACCTCCTACACGAGGAGGAGGGCTAGGCAGTCTTCAGAGCTTACAAGGGTTAGTTCTGTCTCTGCTTCCCTCTGCCGAGAGGAAAAGAGGTCAGACGAATGGAAGTACAGGCATGGCTCTAGACATCATGCTTCTGAGCAACAGATAATGGGGTCGGAGGAGGGCTCAGATTCTCAGGCAGGACAGCCATCCCCTTTCCAGCAACCCCTCAGCTGCAACTCAATTCGTGGCTCACTGGCAAGGCAGCATTCTTCTCTCCAGCACTGGTTCAGCCAGACCCCAGACTACAGCTCAGATTCAGAAGACATTCAGAGCTCCTACCACAGGAAGGTAAGACCTTCTACTACTACTCACTTCTCTGAATCTGAAAAGAATTCATTAATGAAATCTGTAATTTTGCCTGAGCTAGCTACTGTCTTAAAGGATGCTTTGACAGCAGCCAGACAAAGTATAACTTCTGTGGCACAGGCTGGGACCCATTCAGTAAAGCATCCCAGGGTACCAATCACAGAAGTTCCAGTGGTTCCTCTAGAAGCAACTGCGAGCAGTTCCCAAACTTTTGAGTCTTACCATATGGACAGTTTAAAAGATCAAACAGCTTCTGGGAAGGAGAAATCTGAGGCTGACAAGGCCTTGGAGGTTGARTCGTCCCCTGAAGGTGGGGAGGTGTCATCTGAGTCCCCTACAGAAGACCAAGAAGGACTAGATCCTCTGCGTAAGTTTGACATGGAGAATCAGAATTATCTGTTCAAGCACATAAAGAGAGTGTTAATGCTAAAATCTTCCAAATCTGAATGTGCTTCAGAAGAACTGCTTATCCCCTCTGAAGAAGGCAAGGTAGATAATGCACTTCCTATCCATTCAGCAGTGGAAGATCTTGTCTGTAGGATTTGGGCTAATCCTGARGCAAAGCATGAAGCCCCGGCAGTCCTACGTAAGCTCTATCCTTTTCCAGTGGATAAAGCTGCTTTGTGGGGGACCTTGCCTCRGGTAGACAGAGCATTGGTTACTGGTGATTCTGTACTACCAGTGCCTGCTAATATGGATGCTCTCCCTAAAGATCCTACTGATAGAAAGGTTGAGGAAGCAATTAAAAGATCTTTTAAGCTAGTTGCAGCCCAGCTTGGAGTATCTATCTACTGCACTTACGCTTCTAGAGCATTACTAATATGGTTGGAGGAAGAACGAGCCAGATTTAAAAAGAAATGGGTCCCATCTGGTGCCATGCAGAGGAAACGCAGGCTATGTAAAATTGCAACTAATTTTATCCATGATGCAGCTGAGGATTCTCTTAGACTCACTGTTAAAAATATGGCATGCCTCACTGTAGCCTGGAGAGCTATATGGCTACGTCCTTGGACCTCATCGCWAGATCTAAAATGTAAACTGCTGTCTTTACCATACACAGGCGGCAAGCTATTTGGTGAATCCTTGGTCCAGATCATGAAGGATTTCTCAGAACACAAACACTCCTTACGTGAGCTGAAAAAAAAGAGCTCTGTTGGAAGCTCTTCTTATCGTCACAAGTGTCTGAGCTCCTTTCGTTCTCCTCCAAAGTTTAAAGGGGGGAAGGGAAAGTATAAGGTCTCACAATCATTTCATGCCAAGTACGAAAGAACATCTCACTTTCAGAGAGACACCAGACCATCAAGAGGAACTTTTAAGAACATAGACTTGCTTCCTCCTTTCTCAGGAACTGGGAAGAGTGAAAGACTTGGAAATTTATACTGAATAGACTTCAGTATTTCTGGACAAGTAAGCCCAATGCTTAGAAAATTAGTTTTTTCAAAATAAGATTTATATTACTAAATTACTTAAATCTTAATGACTAATTAAGATATTCTAGAGAAGTCATAGCTCTCAATTTTAGGGTGGGGTTTGTCACATTCAATTTCTAGGCTTCCCAGTATTCTTGGGATGGCTTGGACTTGTTTGAAGTTTTGCACCCTTCAGCTTCATTGAAGAGCATACTTCCTGTAGAACCAGCCAACATCRGATTTTCCTGCCATATCGATCTAACAAAGGAAATAATGCTTTAGGAAATGCAAGTGTTTCAGGAACAGCAGAATGACTGGGTACACTTACGTTCCTGTGACTGGAGGCATACCTGCACTTTTCCATAAGGGAAAACAGTGCCTCTGTAGCAAACTGCACTACAATCCCAGTGGTTTCCTGAGTTGTGGAAGGCTGAGGTAGTAAATTGTGGACAGTCAATGCTTATACTAAGAAACTGCAAGAAATGTAAGAAGTACCACAAATGTATGTTTATTTAAATTAAAATTAAAGACTATCTAGATGTCCTGTTCAGGTCAGTGTAGGCGTATAAATCAGCCTAAATTTCCATCCTGGGCCCTAAATCAAGAGAAATTAAGAAGTTATGGCATCTACAGACCTGTGGATTCATGGGTTGGGAGACTGCAAGCATGCATTTCTTAGTTAACTTCACAGGAAGTACGAAAGTCTAGCATCTCATTGCAGTCTGCAAAATGTTCTTAGGAAGATCAAACAGGACAAGGCAACTACAGTAGTAGGACTGTTAGTAGTGGTAACGCAGGATGTTTGCACATTTTGTTGAATTTTTTTGCCTCTTTTCTTCAACATTTTGACACACACAAGATTTTTGCTAGAAATTCTTGGATATGCTATGAGAGACTTTCTGGAAATGGTTGGTAGAGAGTTCTGAGATCACTAAATAATATATTACTCTTCCTTCTTGTTCTGGGTTGATTAACAATGAGAATATAGTTTGTAACTACAATAGTATTTTTTTCTCTTGTAGTTATTCAAGTTTTATTGTAGCTTAGGTGTGTTTCCAGGGGGACCTAGCAATGATTTGTGCTTTAGCACCGTAATTCTAAGCTTGGTCCCTTCTAGCGCAAGCGATGATGTCAATGGACTGCCTGAAGAATTCTTGTCTCTGAATAGTCCAGTTGGATTTGGCAGTGGTCTTACTGTGTCCTTATTTACACACACGTGCTTTCTTTGACAGTTCTTATTTTAATTCTTGAACATCTGTGTCACCACTTTTTAAATCAGTGCTTTGATTTCCCTTTGTATAATTTTCCACCAGAAATAGCAAAGGTGGAAGGTTGGTTGAATTTCTCTCAAGCAGATTTTTCTTTAAAATTTTCACAAGGAGTGAGTCAGGTTCTTTGACTAACAACAAGTTTTTCAACCCATTGCCATTTCAAGCCAGAGCTTAATCTCCCAGTTTTTCCAGCTTCTGCCAGGATTGAAGATTGAGTATTACAGAGATGCTAAAGAAAAACTACTCAGAAAACTAATACAGATGTGCTTATGTCTTAGCTAGATTAGAAATAGTAAAATGTTCTGAAGTCTGGATTGATACAGGTGCATAAGTGTCTAGGGAAAGCATTTTTCATCTGCACAGTCCTATCAGTTTAGGAACGTGAGCAGAAACCTGTTAGGTATTGGGGCAGAGGTTCTCCTGGAGCATGCAGGGAAGCCATAGTGTAAGGTACTTCTGTGGCTTTATGTGACTGCTTATACTTAAGCATTTCTGGGCTGTTGACCTGAGGGCACAGAAAAAGGAATTTACTGCCAACATTTTTCATCTTCGGTGTCCAATAGCCCAGAATGCTTTACCCATTTTGTTTGTTTTATGTTGCCTTTCACCTGACAGTTGTGTTATAAGGAAAAGTAGTATATTGCTAACCATATATTGAGTCTTTTTGCATGTCCATGAATGTGGCAAAGTTTAGTGGGAACTAGTTGCCTGCTGGACTGCAGAGGCATCGTAAAACTGTCTTCCCCATTCTGACTGGTTGCTGCATGTACCCATATCTAAGGAAGAAAAATTGAAAAGTTGAAAGAAGAAAGGAGATTTCAAGGTACATATTTCTTTCAATAACTGATGAGCTTGTGAAATGGAAGTACTTTTTTTAAAAAAATAAGTTTGTACTTTGCACTTACACATGTTATTGTCACCTCCGTACTTCTTCATATCTCTTAATCATTAGCTGCAAGTTTGCTATGTGTTTCATTAAACTGAGAAGAGAAAGAAACTCATATTCATATATTAGCAATTGTTTATGAAAAATATTTAAATCATGCTTTTAGAGTATGCTTTAATATTAAACACTGTTCTTACTAAAAGGGCAAGAAATGTGTGTGGTACATATCAGTACTTAACAAAATGACTGGTACATATCAGTCTTCACTGAGCAACTTTCATCCCTAAAAAACTAGTAGTATGGAATTTGTTTGTAAGACAACAAATAGTAAAAGTATCCCTAGACTTAACTTTCATGGCTGTCTGATCTAAATATAAAATTCATACCCGTTATCAGCTCTTATTTTGTTCCCTCCCAGTACTTATTGTCTTACTATTGATTGTATGCACTGCATACATGACTCATTTCAAAAACTTCWTCAGTTTTCCACTGTAATTTTAGTCAACCAAATTCGTACTTTATTTTTCATTTCAAGATATTACAATAGGTTAGTATTAAAGACAGCAAGCAAAATCACAAACAAAAACTAAAATAAATTATGATCTATCCTGGTTGCATTTTGGAATAGTTTTATGAACAATTGTAGGCAAGATTAGCAAATCTTGCAGATACTGTATCAAAATTTATGGCTTTAACATGTTTTTGCAATACAGTATTATATATGCTACAGCCTGAAGTGTTCTATAGCTCTTTGGGCATCCATATTCATAATGCAATTCAGCGGCTTTTGCAGTTTGCTTCTTGGCAGCAAACAGAAGATACATTCATTTCCCCAGAGCACCAGGGTCCCTTCTCTGTTTTGCACCCCCGAGTTACAAAAGTGCTGTCCAAAACGTTGATGTCTTCACTTTTTTTCTCTCTCTCCTGCTTGTTCTTTTGCTTTTTATTCCTCAGTTTCTTTCCCTTCCACCCAAAACATTGTATTCATCTCATACAAGAGTCATAATCCAGTTTGATAAAGAATAAATGGTACCATGGCATATATTTCCGTTTCCTGAACAAGGAGTGGAAAGCACCCTGGATAATCCCACATCTTTTTCCACTGCCAGAGTCTTGGCAGAACTTCTTTCTGGACTTGTATAGTGCAAAAAGGGAGGGAATCCCCAGATTCAGATTTGATTTTTGCATCTGCTGTAACCATGCCCTTACACCAGTGCCCACCTCTGTGCAGGTACACTTCTGGGTAAATCTGCAGGCTTTTTTGTTTGTTTTTAATTATACAGACAGTAGAATCTGCATCCTTACTAAAACATAGAAAAATCACAGGCACAATGCAACCAACTGTGTAAGTATTTCTTCCTTGTTTGGCTTATAAATAAACTTTGTTTTCAAAAATGGAAAGACGAAAATCCTAAGAGCAGAAGTTCCCGTACCCAGATTTGTCTAAGTTATAGATGAAAATTGAGCTTTATATTGGATTAAACACAAAAATGTGGATATTTTTAATACAGTGATGGTGTATTATTTATTTAGCGTATATTCCAGCCTAGTGAATTGCACTGGATAGGGTCACACTTTAGAACACTTGCACAGTTTC
This sequence comes from Phoebastria nigripes, assembly GCA_035582835.1. NCBI lineage: Eukaryota > Metazoa > Chordata > Aves > Procellariiformes > Diomedeidae > Phoebastria > Phoebastria nigripes. Next base: position 183,764 of record JAYKAV010003479.1, on the reverse strand, counting down.
TTGACCAGTTGGAATATGGTACAAATGCAATTTTAATTTCTTTTCATTCCTACATATTACAGTATAAGCAATTATGAAGCTACTCATCTAAAATTAAACAGCAAACCATATGTGCAATGTTCTTTACTAAACGCTATTACCCAGAAAGCATTATATGCTGCAGGTCATTCTTCTGTGGGAGTAGGACCTGGTACTACTTCAAAGTGAGGGTCTGGTCTTCATTTGGTTTGTATAACCTGTTACAATGACTTTAATGCCCTCTGATGAGGGCAATGGAGAAACTGCATTGCATGTGATTTTTAAATACTCAATTCTATCTTCAACCTTTTAAATATAGGGTCCTTCCAGAATGAACTCTCTTCAGTAGTGTCTCTGTTATCTGCTTGTGTTTGCAGTGTTATAAACATTTGCACTTTGCTGCTGGATGCTTGACATTTTGGAGTAGCATTCTTTTAAATGTTACTAGCCTATATGTTTGCAATATCAGTGAGCACAGAAGATACGATATTTATCCTCATGCCATGTACACAGCAATAACTAAAAACAGTCAAGACTGATACTGTCAAGTTTAGAGTTTTTGCCTTTGTGTATTTTAGACATGAAGGTTTTCTTACATGTTAATAAGATAGATATTCCTACCACTTCTTTCTTGTGTATGCATAGAAGAATAAAATCTCTGGTATGTTTTTTCTGTAAGTATATGCATATTGGAGGTGTACTTCTTTTAGAATGTGATAACTTCGAGTCTTCCAAAAAAGGTGATGAGATGAGGAGAAGCAGCTTGATGGAAAATTGGTGTAATGGTTTTCTAGCAATAGTGAAATGTTTCTCAACAGGGCATTTGTTAGCTAACAATATAGTCTGTGTGACCTTGTATGTGCTCTATATATATGGTATCTCTGGGTGTTCAAAGATATTCATTAGAAAAAAAAAAGAAAATATAATTATTGGAAGAACTAAGGTATTTGTTTACACAGTTAAAATAATTTGCTGAATATATATTCAGCTTAATATTGTGGATATTATAAATATATTTTTATTTCCTTGATATTCTATGTATGTTTCTTTATATTTTCCATAAGCTGGAAGTCTTTAAATAAAAAAACAAAAATCACTTACTCTTTTGTACCCTATATGCAAATAAAGTCACATGTTCTGTTTAAGACAAGGTAAATAATTGCACCCAAAAGTGCAGCTGGCAATAGTGGTTTTTAACCGGAAATGCTTCAGAGCTGCTGCCGAAATCTTCATCTTGAAACTGAAGTGCAGTGTAAAGGATTCTGAAAAGAGCCCAACTACATCTATTTCATGAAATACAAGCTTACCACAGCTGCAAGTTTATTTGGGGATGCTGATGGTGCTGCAGCTTTTCCACTGACAAGGGAAAGACCACAGTACTTTGCTACAGGGATCTCTCCTCCCTGCTTTTCTTTCCTTTCCTTTTTCTGTTGTCCTCCAAATCACCATCATCATTGTCAGAACATGTTGCCAGTTACGGATTAGGATAAGGAGGTTGATCTGATAAGTGAGGAAAAAAAACTAAGCATGCTCTTAACTGCTCAACTGTAGCTACTGTAAGCTAAATTGTTGCTTTACCTGTATACAGTAAATGTTTTAGCAATTTTAAGAGCAAATTATTGTAGATAAAATACTGATCACTATCAGGATATGGACTTTGCTTTTCTTCTTAGGCTATTTTCATTTGTTTCTTCTGCACCCTTTTAATGGAATATGTAGGTCTCTTGAAAGGTAAGGTTGAAAGTTGCAAGTCTGGCCTGCATTATGTAACAAATTATTTGAAATGCAGCACTTTTATTTTCTTTATACTAGTAAAGAAAATCAGTATATTTCATTTAACCAAATTCATTCTTCATTCATGTTCAAGGAGTCAGAGAAAATAAGAAGTTTAACAGACTAACTTCACGGCACATCATAAGCTTGTTACTTTGGAGAACAAATATATTTTTTTGTTTATAACTTTACAACCCACTTTTTAATGCTTGCAGTTGCATCTAGATTGCTTCCAAGCCAAGGGCACAAGTCTTATCATTGAAAAGTCATGCACGATGGGGAAAATAAAAAAAAAAAAAGAAACCACAAAACCGCCTCCCTCCACTGAAGACATTCTCTGTTTAAACCATTCCTACACCATGTATTCATGTCAACTGCATCATATTGATCTGTCTCTACAATGTGATGTGGGTTTACTAAAGGATTATAGGGCTGCACACATGCTTTTTATAAACTCTGCATGCATGGCTGATTTTGTCTTAATGTATCATGCATCAGTTAATTCCGTGTGTTTGTTTGTTTGTGTCTCCAGTGATGCAGAGGACCATAAACCTCTAAAAAAAGGAAGCCGGACACCTTCAGACAGAACTGTGAAGAAAGAAGACAGTGATGATAGTTTAGTTGACTATGGAGAAGGTGTAAATGGTCAGTTCAATGAGGATGGCTCCTTTATTGGACARTATAGYGGTAAAAAAGAGAAAGAACCTGCCGAAGGAAATGAAAGCTCTGAGGCTCCTTCTCCTGTAAATGCCATGAATTCATTTGTGTAACCACAGAACTTGATCCCCTTGTTTCTTCAGTTTGTTTAAAGCACTTGTACATCCTCCTTCTCATACTATGAACATGCAGGTAACGGAGCTCCTCACCACAAGATGTTTATGCTATGAGAATATGCAGGTCAATACAATTATACAGCATAATGACACATTAAGTGGTATGTTAGTATGAATCAAAATACAAAATTCAAATTTTGTTCAAAACTTGGGTATTTTTACTTTTTTTAGAAGGAACTGACACAAACAATAACATCGACTTATAATTTTGTTTCCTGTTGAAAATACAGTATAATGCATGGGAAAAAAATGCTACACAATTCACAGATAATCTTGTGTACACTATGAAAACATGATTTGACAATTTGTTATGCAGTCCTGAGCTGAATCCCTGGATATGAATTCCGTTTTCATTGTCAGAGTGTTATAGTAGTATTATATAGAACTTCAATGTCTTTGTGGACATTGTTGTGAAATTGGTGACTTAATGTCTAGCTATCATATGTCTTTTTGCAAGACAGTTAGGAACAGTATGTACAGTATATAATTGCTAAATGATTTAAGTATGACACTTGCATTTGCTGATGCTTAATGAGACCCTATTATCTGCTCTTTGCTCCTATTACTTTACAGCCTTTTTAATCTATCAAGTATTACAGCAGTACAGTGTTCTATTTTTACATCAAAACACATTGGATTGATTTTAGGGCATAAAAGATACGCATTGCAATGCATTTTGGAATTTGTACAGTCACTGAAAGAAAAACTTTAAAATGAGAGAAAATATTCCAGAAAACACAGGGCAAAATACACTCAGTGCCTTTATACAATATGCATTCCATAATGCGCTGTACTACTAAATCAGTAGTGCAGTATTGGTGCAGTAAACTGTGATTAGCGGACTACTATCATTGCCAAATAAAGTAAAAATGTGAAGAAAAAAAAGTGTTATGAAACTGTTGTGCTAAAAATGGAAGGTTTTACATATTTTAAATTACACAAAGAAGAGTATGATTTTTTTTTCCTTTAAAAATAAAAGAAATGCTTTCTAGACAGTTAAAGCACAACATGTTTTCATGGCCTTAGAAGATTTACAAAAAAAAAAAAAAAAAAAAAAAAANAAAAAAAAAAAAAAACACCACAACAACAAAAACACTCAACCAGAATTAAATTATTTACTAACACAGCAAGGTATAAGCTCTTGTAAAATAAATTGTTAAAAAACCAAACCAGCTGACTCCACCAGCAAGAGTGCATTTCCCTCTGTGTCCCGGCCTGATCAGTGTGGCAGCTTTGTAATTATCTACACCCTGAAGCAGTGTGGGGGTTACCGCTCGGAACCACAGAATTCAATCTGACAAGTGCTAATATGGTGTAGTGGTAAAGGATTACCATTATCGGTTACAAAATTATTTTCTCGCATACTATATCAATCAAATGTTTACCTCCAAATATAAATTTTTATAACAACCTATGGTTGAAGGAATGCTCAGTTTCATTTGCCAATAAATTGGTTTTTCATAACTTGCATCAAGTTTAATTTTAAGTAAGCTTTTTATATGTAGATATTTTGTTGAATTTGTAAATACACTTAAAGCGTAGATGCTATATGCTTCTAGGTGTTACAGACAAATAAAACAAGAAAGCTTATGTTGTACTGTGTAAGAAGTACTATAGCCAATGGTGTGCATGGTATTTTAAAGCATCTACCTAAATATATATTTTTTTTTGCTGTGAAAACGAAATAGTGAACTGTTCTGCTTATTTACTGCAGATTCCTAATTGAACCATTCAGAGCTTTTGCCAGTGCATTACATTAGACCATAGTACACCTCGCAGCTTTCATGTATATATTGTAGGTAAAGCACAACTGAAGTAATCACAAATGTAAGCTAGCTGTAATAAGCTTCTTTCGCACCTTTGAGCTTTCCGTTGATCAGTTTTCTTAATGGGAACCGAAATAAGAAATGAATTCTACAAACATTGATTACAAAGCACAAAGAGAACATTTCTTAATAAGATTTGCTGATGGTTTTGGTAAAAGAGAAATATAATTTTACTCTTATTTAATTGTAGATGCTGAATTATCTGTGCATGTGGGGGTAAACATACAGGCTCACTTCTGTAATAGTGCAACAGATTTTGTATTAAAAATAAATGTGGTTTTAAAATTTCACTGTTTGTTCTGTTTACACTAGCACTAAAAATCACATCTGATTCACCATGTAATTAAGAATTCAAAGTGGCAAAAAGCATGAAACAGCTCTGGCAGAAGTTGTTCCCATGATGTTACAGGACTTTAGGTACTGCAACCAAGTTGTTTACGGAAAGTTGCATATCTTTGCATTTGAAAAAATGCGAATTTGTCTATTTCCCATTGAAATCTCCTGCTATTTACATTTTACTTCCATGGATGCTTTATTTAATCATATTTCTGCAAAGAAAAAAAATGGAACAGTCATGTTCCATACCTGCAAGATTGCATAAGAGAAAATAAGAATGTTTATTCGAAATTAAGAGCCCTCAGACAGGATCCCAAAGCAGGATTTTGTGGCCTAAAGGAATTGTCTGACATACAAAATTCTGGGCGCTTGTTTTAAACAGTACATGAAGTGAGGGAATTTTAAATAACATCTTTTACAGTACACAAAATCCATTGCAATGCTCTTTTCATATCTTGTCTATTCTGTGTATGAATGGAAACAGACTGGGCAGGAGGGCAGCTGCTCTGCAGAGAAGACTGCAGGAGAGCCATGGATTCCAAGAGATACGGATGCTTCAGGAGATAGATACATCAGAAAGTTGATGCTTGGCCTTGATGCTTGAAAGAAGGCTTTTATCACTGAATCAGAAGCCGTTCTGTCAGCCTCCTGAGCCACCTGTGTGTAATTGGAAACCCCTGGCTATTCCAGCTTCTATCATCTGCATAGTCTCAGTTCTGGCAYCTTCAGATACTGGGCTGCCTATTTTTCTGTACAGGTATCTGTCGATTTTTCCAGCAATATGCATTGACTGGGAGATGTGAAATACAGCTGTTYCTGTTCTGATTAAAGAATATTTCCTGAAAAGAGGGGTCTGAGTTCCCTAGGCTTTGTTGGGACAAAAGGTTTCATACGATAACCATTTTTGGAGACACACATACGTTCTTTGTGCATGTTCCCCGAAGTGTACTAATACGTATAGTTGCTACATTTTCCTTTTAGTGATATACCTTTGCTTTTGGTTTTATTCTCACTGAAGTGATTGTATAAATCCGGAGGGAATTAAAGAGGATACCCCAACAGTAATTTTTCTTGTAATCTTCTATTCTTGCATTGTTCCTAGGAAAATACAGTTTCCTTGTGGCTCCATGTAGCAGAGGCAAAGTGGCAAAAGGTTTGGGAACCAAATTCTCTTCATATGCTATCTGGCCCATTTTAAGACAGAAACTAGAGAAATAATATATGAAGAAATACTGTCTACAGTATGGAAGTGTTTCCTCCTCTGAAAGAAGAATTAGGGCAAAAAGCAGGAAGAGGATGAGATTTCAATAATTTCTGGAAAGTAATTGTCCTTTTTTGTGTGTTTCTGTCCCCCTCCCTCCCTCTCTCAGTCTCCCCCCTCCCGCTACCTTAGGAAAGAACATTTCAGAGAGCTGGCGGAGGCAGCAACTGGTATCATGGGAAGATGGAAATAACCGAATGTGCTACTTGTAGGAATCTCCCCCCAAATGATGCCCCCTGGGGTGCAAATAAATCCAACGGGCCATCATTTTTTGATCTCTGAAGGGATATCTTGCTGCTCTTTGTACACATGAAGTGGAAACTTTAGACCAAACTGTCAAGATAAATACATGTCAACAGGACTTTGACAGACAGTAGATGTGATCCATCGTGACTGTAAGCAAGGAGGAACATTGTGATCCTTGTGAGCTTGTGACTTTTGACAACAAAAATACACGCAAAGTTCCTTACGGTGCTCACGTGTAGGTGAGCAGATAAAAAATTTGGATCATGTTTAATAACTGAAAGATGGATCCTTCATTTGGGGTTGGAGAAGTTTGACCAAGAGTGAATTTGGCAGCATTGGCTTTGTCCCCCGGGGAAGCCCCGCGGGATAAAATTGAAGCCAGCTTGCAAGTAATGGGTTTGCATATGTTACAAGTTGGAGAGTGAGGCAGGGCAGGAGACAGCTCCTGTCACCGGGACCCGGCCAGCCTTTCGTCTTGTTCTCCCTTACCCTGAGGTGCTCAGGTAAAACAAAGAAGTTTAGAAGGCAGCATGGTTCCCCTGTCAGCTGAAAAAAAAAACGTGGCATCATGGCAAAATCTAAGCCACTACTGTAAATTGGGTTTAATTCTGCCTGGCTTTCTATTCCATTTTGGATATAAGTCAAGAAGAGGAAAAATGCCCCAGGCCCCAGCCTGCCATGTTGTACAAATACGCGTGTCCAGGAAACGGGGGAAGTTTAGACAGTCTAATTCTCGTGCCTAACTCCTTAAAAATTGCTAGGTCTCGTGCTGCATTAAGGAATGAACTACGTTTACCTCTGATAATAAACTATATTTGATATGTATCTTCCAGAGGGTGCTGCCCTGTTTCCCAGTCCACAGGCCTCTGAAGAGGGATGCTTTGATCTTGAAACCAGCATCTTATCTGACAGATGATGGCAGCCCACTCCATACATTGCTCTGCCTTGTGCTTGCAAAGATCTAGAGGGCTTCAAGACTTCATAGGACTAAAGGGACAAATTAAGTTTTGTACTGGCAGTATTCAGAATATATTCCAAGTAGATGGTCTGCAATATACGTGCTGTAGCAAGGGAGGCCTTACAGGCCTGCCGGCACAAAAAGTTAAGCCTGTCCRGTGCTGTAAGAAGAAGAAGAAGTGAAAATGAAACTGTTGGGACAGAGAAATGAAAGAACAAAGGTACAATATTTGAGGTTTCCTTTAAAGGTTTGAGAAACAGCTATTAAGATAGCTGGCCTGAAGGGGGAAGGCGGAGAGCAGCCCAAGGCTGCTTCACCCGCACGGGAGAGGCAGCAGGAGCCCTTGCTAGCCTAGAGCGGCGCAACCCGCTCGGCGTAGGCAGTAGCACGTCATTCTCCTTCCAGGGAATTTTATGTTTTGGTTTTTTTCTATTTATCCAACTACTGTTTCAAGAGACTTACAAGGACTTACTAATCTTTGAGGCTTCTGTCAAACTTAGTTGAAAACTGCCAGTAAATTTGCAGGTTTGGGGTAGGGGAAGTACTCAGCTGGGTGGACGAACAAAGACACAAGGCAATTGCTTTAATTTCCTTACTTTTTGAAGGAAGCTGAAACTGTCGCCTGGGAAGCAACTGCTTTCTGTAAGTACAAGGCAAGGCCAGCTGAAGAGACCCTTTTCCCTTTGCTTGAGAGTTTGACCAGTATTGTTCCAATAATTTGAGGAAAGTGGACATTTTCCAAGCTGTTGAGACAAGAAAGATGCAAGGGAGCCATACAAACTGTTTAGTAACTCCAGAACCTACAGGATGAGGATTCCAAACCTGGAATACCAAAACCAATGCTTTTGAAGAGCTGCTTCAGAAGAAGAATTGAGGGGGGTGGAAAAGGCAGCTAATTGAAAGAGTTTCTGGCCAAGTCAGGGGACAGATGAATGGGAAGAAAGCTGACATGGACCGGAATAGTTCGATTTCCAGTAAGGAGAGGAAAAGTGTCCTTTGCTAGGCCATCTGATGGTTTCTAGACACAAACACCACATGAGGAAGCACTAGAAAACTGGTTACACTGCCTACAAGTGAATGCTGTAGCGTTGATTTTGTAGTGGTCCACAAGCCACAGTTTGTAGATGTACTTCTACAACTTGAACAATTAGTGAGCCAATTAGCCAGCAAGAACTTTTATTTAGCTGAGAGTGTTTTTTCTTCCTGGCTTTTTCCGAACAGATGCTTGGTTCACAATTTTTGCTTTAATAAGAAACCAGCCTCTGCTGTTCTATTAAAATTAGGCAATGACCATAAACTTTATCAAAAGGGAAGCTCGTATATATTTTTCTAAACCGATTTTTTTTAATGCGAGAGGCAGCCCAGTCCTTAATCATCAGCGTTTAAAAGCAACAGTTGACCACTAGGGGGAAGTCACAGTTGTTGGTTAGCAGAAGCCTAGGGACAGCTGCGACCCAAAGCAACGCATCTAAGTTCACATCCCATGTGAATGCATATATATATATATACATGTATTTTGTATATACTTTTTTCTATATATATAAAAGTATATATAAAATAGTGGCTAATAAGAATAAGACACAAGTTCATAAAGATTTGCTTGTTTTGCAAAAAGCAATAATGCTATTTGTGTAAGCAATAATATCAATGACCTTATTCTAATTTGCCCATTTGTCATCATGATCATAAATTTCAAGGACGTTTTGGGCAGAATTGCTGTTTGAAAAGTAAATTGGTAGAACTATGGGATAGGGATGCTCGGTCTGAAATTCAGCAGCCAGCCCTGTCCCAAAGGCGCACGGAAATAGCGCTTTTTGGAGGCAGAATCAGAAACCAGCCGCATGCCTTGCTAGGTTGTCAGTTCCCAGATCAGTGTTTGTAGGTACCTGTGCTTGGCAGCTATAAAAAAAAAAAAGTTAAAAAAACCCCGGTGTTGATTCGGTTGGTTTGCAGCCAATTAGCTCAGCTTTTGCGATTCACGTAAAGGCTCAGAATAGGTTCAGAAAGGGGCGATGTGATGCCCGCAGCTGAACCTGCAAAACTGGAGGGGACAGGTTCCCGTGAGAAGCCCAGGAGCCCAGCCTGCGCCAGGTAATTTGTAGGCCAGTACATCTGGCTGAAGTACCGTACTTGATTTGGTTTTGAATTTGTCAGGATTGCCCTTAATCTCTGTGTCAAAGAAGAAAAGCTTAAGGTCGTGACGCATGAAGATGGGGTTAGCTTGTCACACAGCAGATTGCGCTCAGGCAGGGCGGGTGTCGCAGCAGAGGGAGCAAAGCTCGGCGCTGAGCCTGCTCTGCCTGCCCCCCTGCTTGGACGCTCCTGAAGTCGCTCCTTCTAACGTGTGTTCAGGGCAGTGACCACCATTAACCCTTTTGATCAGGACAGGCAATACATGGCACATCTTCAGTATCACCCCACCAGAAGCCCCGTTGGTCTGAAATGAGATGAAGAAACACTGAATTGATTCGCGTTGTCAGACAGCATCATCTTCAGAGGGACTCAGCCTGCAGGAACCATCTCAGCACGTCAGGGCCCATTCATGTGAGGAGGACGGAGGCTCTGCCCTTCAGGATCAGCATCACATCATCCCTGCGGTAGCAACAAGGGGTGGAAGGGGAGACATTTGCAGGGTGCACGCAGCTTTGTACCAGGAGACTTGTTGCGTGGATCCAGGCAGTAGAATAAAACAAGAAAACCTAAGGTGTTAAGAAAAAAATAAAAGTTTTCAAAACACTGCTTACAGCTCCAAATCAAAAAAGATAGAAAAATCATCATGTATCAGCATCATACAAAATACAAGGTACAAGACGTTTGAGGTTAGAGATGGGAACACAGTCACAGGTTAATGATAAACAACGAAGAAAATTTGGCAAATAATTGTTTCTTTTTGCTGGTGATGAGAGCAGAGATGCTGAAAGCTGGAACCCAGGACAGGTGTTTCAGGTGGAGCAGGCAGTCACCGCCCTGCCAAAGCCATTGAAGCTGTGTTCATTTACAGCAGCTGAGACTCTGCTTGTGGCATTTTAGGCAGATCTTCAGGCAGAGGTTTGCATAATGAATATTTCTTTAGTGAATAACTGTCTCATAGARTGTCAGGGTTTCTCCGCTAATGACAGCAGCCTCCAGCGGGGACATCGCAGCCACGGCCAGTTTATGTGCTGGAGACAGCCACATGGCAGAACCACAGTCTTTCTTTTCTAAATCATGTATTTCAGACTGCAACTGAAAAACATTCCACTGCAAATATTGAAAAGCAAAACACTTTAATTATGAAGCTAATTTTGGTGAGATTATTACTCATCAGTTGTTCACTGAAGATTTGTAATAATAAAAATAATGTGAAAGAACCATTGCAGAGGCATAGTCCATGTATTTAAGAGGCTCGCTCTCCAAGTGTACATTTTAATTCTACACACAAAACCTTGGGGAGAATCATTGCAATATCCTTCTTAATTGCAGATAAAATTTTCTGGTTTTAATGGCTGGAATTTGATGTTCCATGTAAAAGATGACAGAAGAAATGAGATGAATTTGCCTGTCACTTCTCAAGTTTGTCTGCACGTTTGGTTTTGGTTTTGGTTGCCTGTCAGGCATTTTTTTTTTTTAATACATCTAGTAGGATAGGTTTCAAGAGTGATTTATGTCCATTCATCACTGGATGACGAGGTTTTCAGATGTTCAGAGAAAAATTGCYGTATACAATAAGACTACGTCTGTCAAAAATCAGATATGACAATCAATGCAGCCTAGTCCTGCGTTTAGCAGTAGTCTTTCCCTGTAACTTAGATTTTAATTTCAAAGAAGCTTTCCATGTGAGACTTGAATTGATATAAAAATACACAGATATCAAATATGAAAAGTTCAACTACTTCAGTTGACAAAATAAAAGCTAATGTATGAAACCTGGATTGCTCTAGTTCAAGACAAATGAAGAGACGGTAAATTCTGGGGGCTTGGTTTCTACTGAAGATAATGTAAAGTGAAACCTATAGGAGCAGAAATTATAGCCTTGATAAAAATGTTGTCATTAATTTATGTCTCAGCCTCACATCAAGAGCTATGTTTCCTCTTCTCCGTGCACTGCCTTGAGGAGCTGGCTCCGCTCCGAGGCTCCCCGGCGCTGCAGGGCTCTCTGCAGCGGCATGGTCTCACCCAGCGCTGAATCCCACCACCACTCCAAAGAGGAAGAGTTACGGGGCGGGGAAAGGTCACTAAAGGAAGGTTCATGCTTAAAGGACATTTGGTTTTCCACCCCTTCAAAGTGCTAGGTGAACCTCTCGCACCCTAACCAGGCACCCACTGGAAACGGTTCCTACAAACAAAGCCACTGCGGTGACTTGATTTAACTTTATCTTAACAAATATTTCATTGCACATTTTGAATAATTGGACATCTTTATAAAGAACTGACTCATCTGGAGTTATTTCCACAAACAGGTAAAGGAACGGAGAATAAACCAAGGCTTCATGCACCTTTTACTCAGGCCAGCAAATACAAATAGACCAGTGTGTTACTCGATAGGAGGTCAAAGACATGTGAAGACGCCCACCTCAGTCAGCAAGATCACCCCCTTTCCCTACACAGGGCAGAGATTTGCATCAACACAGACATGAATATTTGCCAAGGTTAGGAGAGACCCGTCTGCCCACTGTCACGAGGCTCCTCATCACAGGAACGGCCCCACACAGCTGGTTTTGCACACTCAAAGGAAGTGCTGCATTTATTTCCCATGAATTAGTTGATGTGTTTCCTTTGCCAGCATGGGAAGAGCCTGCCTGATCAGAAAAAAGAGGGAACCAGTGGCACCCAGCGTCCAGGTCCTTCTGGGCTGGCGTGATGCTGGCGCTGGCAATCAAGCCTTCACTACAGCAAGCATCCAGTCACCCTGGTCCAGGGCAAAGAAGGAGATGGCCAAAGCAGGACTTACCTAGAGCTAAACCCCTACTGAAGTACTCTTTGCCTGGAATGATTGATCACAAGTGAACTGTGCTAATGACAAAAGAGGGTGACAGGGACACCCATGGCCCTGTGGCTGCCTAGGCAGGACATGCTCTGGTGGGTAGAGCCATGTGTCATTCTCAGGATCTCTTTTGCATTGCCATAGTGGTTGATCCCTCAAATAAGCTCTGACTTATCTAAAAGTCAAGTCACKAGATACTGTGCTGGTCACTAGATACTGTGCTTTGCTGTTAATTCACGTTGTTGTGTGTAATAAATGCTTGATATGGTAGCTGTTGGTAGGACAGACAATCAAACTAAGTACTGAAAATGAACCCCTGAATATATTGTGCCATGATCCATTAGCACTCGTTACTGACCTCATGATAAACAGGTGATTTTACAGCATGTTACGTTGTTGTGCTGTTACCTCACATGCTGGTCAACAGCACGCTTAAACAGAACTATTCTGTTGACTTTGGGKTTTTTTAATTCTGATAGAGACACTTGAGACATATATGAAGGAGCAGGAATTTAGATATCAGCACGGATTTCTTAAGCAAGTTAACATAACAGTATATCTTCACCTGCAAAACACCCTTCAGAAATGAGTACACCATTATGTTATATGAAACAAAAAAGCATGTGGGATTATTGTGTCCTCACTGCATAAAACACYCATAGAGCTAAATCCTGAGACAACTTGTGTCATACAAAACAAGTATATTCCTGAGATGCTGCAGGCTGGCCACAGCCATGTGCTGCGACTCACACAGTGCAGCTCAGGAGTGATCTGTAAACCTCTCCATGTTTCATTGCTCCGAACAACAACAGGCAAYGAACTGAAAATGCATTGGTGCAACACTTCTAAAACTGAGACGGTTTTTATRTAGTTTGGCTCGATAAATATTTTCATTGAAATGTTATTGTCCAGATTGAATAGCCCCAGGCATTCTGCTTCAGTTTTGATCTGGGTCCATGCATCATYCTGCAGGAAGGGTTGTCAACTTCATTAATCTATGCACTACTGATTTTTTCACCTTCTAAGTTCCTAATAAGTTGCACACATGCCTAACCTTGAAGTGATAGCCCAAATCGTATTTGAGGAGCTATGTTCTGGAATAAAACCACGGATAAAATTGAAATATAACTGATTAAAATAAATGGCACATAGCCTAGCTGCATGTGACCAAGTGATAGTAGTGTGATATTGTAATTACCAATTGCACCCCTACCTTTTCAACAGGTGTGCTCAAACCACATCCAGAATGTATATATACTTCCACTAAAATACACATATACCCAGATATTTTCAGTCATAATTTCTCAGAAAGCTCAAACAAGTGCTGAAGCCTCTCCATGGTTCCCGTCTAAGGCTCAATGTAACTTTGAAACATGTTGTTTTCCCTCATTCTGCGTTTGGACAAACAACTGAAGTTGAGTCCTAATGCAAACACGTGTTTGGAGCATGGTTGACTCTGCACTGGCCTCAGCGGGTTTGTCTCCGCTGTTAGAGGCATCCGCAGGCCAGGCTCACCACTGGAGCCCCGACCAGCCCCACAGCACTGCCGTTAGCTCATTGCCGGGCTCTGTTTTGAAGGGCTCTGCAAGGGCTCTGTAGGGCCTCGGAGGCACCCGCTCCCAAAAGGCAACGGGGACAGGACTGCATGAGCTCTGGCTCCCTTCAGCACCATCTCAGCACGACCCGTACACCGAAGGGCCAGGATACACCACATTCATGCCATAGGAGGAGCGGGCCCCCATACCACTACTGCAGCTTTAGCCCTGGGAGGGAGAAGGGTCAGGCTGAGCCTCGGTGGGTGCAGCTCTTCCCCTGCAGAGCGGGGTCTATGCAGGGAGGTCACAAACAGGTCTGTGCTCCTTGGCCTTAGGGCCCCCAACTCATCCTACGCCCTCTTTTATTTGAGGGCCTGCACATAGCTGCACTGCCGCGGTCCTGTTCATTGACTGTCTATGACCACTGTGCCACCCTGAAAAGGGAGGGGGGAAGAGAGAGAGGGGACCCCTCAAACAATAACTGCTTTAAATAAAATAGCCCAAAGTGACCCAATCATATTTTCTGGCCACATCGAGAAAATAGTTGGTTTAGAAAACCCATCTCTGCATGTTTCTTACTGCAAGCAGAGTGGTGACCATGCCCACCAGAAAGCGAGATGGGAGATCCCACAGAGTTCACCCCAGTGTGGGAGAAAATGACAAGTGGTGACCAGGGAGAATATTCCACTTTTCTCTGAGGTGTTGGAGACTCTGCCCAGCTAAAGATGGGATACAGGGAGGTCCTAATGGCGTTAATTGATCTCATGTGGCTGGTGTGTCCTGCTGCTGTGCTCAGCTTTTGCTCTGTTTGTGATCACAAATGAGTTCTACCTCAGGTTAGCTTGTCAGAGACTGCTTTCTCTCCTTTCTCTCTTGTATGGCATGATCTATTTCTTAAGACAATATGCAATTAAATTCCTTTACTTGCTTGAGACATAAGAAATCACCACTCTTAAATAGGTATATTTAAAGTGTGTTTTTCAAAGAGATCATGAACATCTGTGCAATGATGCTGAGAATGGATATTCCAGGTAAACAAAATATTTTAATTTTTAAAGACATGAACTAACAGCAGCAATGAACAGGAAAAAGTGCATAGGTCAGAGGACATGAATGTATTGTATGCATGTAGGGTGGCTGGTATATATGATGTGGGTGTACCAGGTGTAAGGTACGTTTCATGTACACGTTCATTCAAGCACTAACACTTCAACAGAATTCAGGGGTAAGTGCCAAAGAAGAGGGCGCAGGAGGAACGAGGACGGTGAGTAAATGGGTAAGCAACAGATCGGAGAAAAAGGGCAGAGATAAGGAAAGCGTAAGTGACCAAGACAAGACTTTTCTACCACAGATGTATTGACTTCTAAAGCTTTGAAAGAAATGAATCTGTAAGATCTTCACATTGGGTTTCTATGAATAGGCAAGAATAAATCCGTCTAGAAGAACTTTATTGCCACTAAAACATGATGAAAGGAGGATTAACCTTGAGGAAACAAAAAGCAGTGATGAATGGCTGATTGCCCAAACCTAAAAGAAACCTTCCTGCCCACTGCCGCATGCACACTTGTGTGATGCCTTAAAATGTTTCTGTTGGAGGGAAAAAAACAATTTTAGAGCCAAGTAATTGCCACTCTTTTATTGAATAGTAGTTAATAAGACATCCGGGGAGAATTGGGTTGATTTAAATACTTTATTCTAAAGGGTATTCAGCAATCATGTTCTGACTAAATGGATAATCAAATAAGTCACACTCTCCATTTAAAAATGCGGTCATTGTTAATGGACCTAATATCTGAGCACACAGTTTTGTCACTGAATCCAGACACGGGCACAGTTAAAAGCACAGTCCCTTTGGGGGCCCACAGCACTCTGAAACCAGCTCCGAGCACCAAAGAAGCTGAGAAAATTCTGCTTATGGTTTGGATAGTCAAACTACAGGTGGCAGACTATAGACATGTATGCTATCAATCAGCTTCAAAACGAGTAACTTCCTAGGGTTAATAATCTTAATGGTAAATTGAGATTTATGTGGCAGTGAAGTTAATGGAAAGATCAGATTTTCACCATTCTTACCATATACTTTGCTAATTTTTTTTCCCGTGGGTTCAGCTTTCTATTGTGGTGCCTGTACCCTTCCAGTAGTGAAAAAGAACAGACTTGATCTTCAGCTAGTCCATATCAACCTGCTCCCACTGAGCTGAGTAGGACTAAACTGGTTTGAAATACCCAGGTCTAAACACTTTGTTCAAATGAGAAACCTGGACTGTCAGAATCCAGGCAACTTGGAAAAGAAATCTTAGCATAATTAAATATGTCTCTTTTTCCTACTCTTTTACATCTGTGATTTTCTTCCGAGAGATCAGATCCATCACCAGAAGGAATCGGTTGTTGTGGTTGTTGTTATTTATGTTACAACAGCACAGGGAGGCTTTTGGAGATCCCAATGTGTTAAGTGATACTAAAGATGAGATAGGGCCCATCCCATCTAAAGTTGCTTAAAAAAACAACTTAGGTGTTGTCTTAAAGTTCATCTTTATCCTCTCACAAGAGACACCGATGAGCCGTTCCCCCTATTTTTGCCAATTCTCTTGAGTGGCAGCCAACCATTAGACTCAGGCCCATCTCTTAAATCCTGCTGCCACGAGTGAAAAGGCACATTACAGACTGGGAGAGGAAATGGAGAGAGAGCAGGACCTGCGTGACTTGCAACTATCCACTTACTTCTCTGAGATGTTTATTCTGATCAGCCCCTGCCAGCAGGAGGAACTGGCTTTACTTTTTTTTATACTTCCCCAAGAACTGAAAGGGTGCTGCTCAAGGGACAGACTTTTACATAAAAACCACTCACCTCCAGCTAAAAGCAGAAGTTAAGGTACACAACTTGCTTCAGTAATACTGTTTATAGACCCCTGAGCAAGCTGACATAGCAATATAGCTACCACTGCAGGACCTGTCTGCGGGGCTGTGGCAGGGTGGTGGAGAAGGGGAGTCGTGGGAGGCTTTTGGTGGTCATGGGAAAGGCTCTCGTTTTCTTCTTCTGCCACCATCCTCAGACCTCCCCTCCTTCCCCAAGCCCAGGAAGTGCCAAGCCCTGTCATAGGTGTTGTATTCAGTGGTAAAGCTGAAAGCTTTTTGCATAGTAGTTCATTGCTGCAATTTTACTGCTTAATCTCAGGGGAATTTAATTTGTGAGTTTAGAAATGGGAGTGTCCCCTCAGTGTATTTTCAGCGTACAGCCACAGTGTTAACTTGGTGAAGGCTGGGTACAGTATGTATCTGTCCTGTGACTGCTGTTAAGCTCTTGGCCCTAGAAGATCTAACTTCTTTGTACATCAATAAAGTTCAGCAACTGGTTTAATAAAACTTATTCCATACTGAACATTAGATTTAAAAGTAAGCAGATGATTTAGCAGCTCAGGTTAGCCAACTAAGAAGTCACAGTCCAGAAAATTAATGCAGGAAAACAGGAATTTAACAACAAATTCTGGGTAGTTTAGATTTTGAATAGGAACAGAAATCAGTAGGATTTACAGGTTGTAAACCCTCATAGAGTATGGCTGTAGGTACCAATAATTAGCAATTTGGCATCAAGAAACTCAGAATGCGGGCAAGTTCATCAAAACAGGAGGACAAATGGGAAACTGCACAAAAACCAACACTTGTTTTTAAATCACAGATTCTATAGGAAATCAAATCTCTGTCCTTGAAGAAAGTGAGACAGATATTTCAGTCTGTTAAATCCTGGCAAGGGCAATTTGAATCAGTCGTGTCAGAAGTATAGTCATCCTGTTGGAAGAACTCCAGAAGAGAGATTAGCTGTTGTTCAAGCAGGAAGTAATAAAAGCAATTCAGCCTCCTCCAGGGAAAGGTAATGCCAAACAACGTGATGTTCCCGGGATAATGGAGCGTTAGGCTGGTGAGTGAGTTGATGTCATTGATAAAAGATAGACTGGAAACCGTGATTACTCCAGTGAAATAAGTTTCACTCTAAGAGAAAGGGCATAAATATGTACCTGAAAAATAGCATGACGGTATGCCCAAGAAGATAAAATGGCTACAAACACACCTGGGTATAATACAAAAATTTTAAAGATATATTGATAGTGATATTCCAACACCTAGTGTTTKAGTTATCAAGTGTGAACCTCTAGGTCCCATCCAAAATCAATGAATTATGGACAACAAATAACATTTCATAAGACTTCTAGTTTTGCAACACAAGGGCAGAACAAAAAGCTGAATCTTGACCCTTTGGCTCCCTCGGAGCCCAGTTCTGTTGTGCATTGACGCCCCTAAGAGGTGAGGTCCCATAGCCCTCTCCCACAGTGGGTCCATAGCTATTAGTGATATGATTTCATAGTCTTGCACTTTGATGAATGGCTGTAGAATATGAGCCAGTAAGCACCCTGGCCTGCAGCTGGACATGCCACTTAAAAAAGGTATTATTTCAAACAAATGCATGATACATTTTTTAATGATCATTCCTAAAAGAACACAGAACACAAAAAGGAACTGAGCCAGTGGGACACGAAGATAAATACAAACTACGAGTAAAAGCACTGATGGCAATTTGGCAACCTAAGGAGTACTGGAGAGACCAAGGAGGGATGATAATGAACAGGAACTGTTTTTCCAGGCACTGAATATAGCTACTGTGATTCAGATTTGGAAGCTGTATAAAGGTCTGGGAAGAGGAGGAAAAAAACGTTATTGAGACTCTAGTTCTGAGCAGATCCTACATAACCCCAAGGGTCAGAACTTGGTGCTATGATAACACGGCTGACCGCTTAACTGCTTAATTGGGATGTTTTCACAGCAATATAAAAAATGATTTCTAGGAAGATGGACCTGCAGCTGAACCATTTATCACTGTTTATGGACTGGCTGGGTTCAGACCATGTCTCATGGGCGAAGGTGCTTCCCGTGGCTCTAAGTTCAAAGCATACACATTAGCGTAGACATCCTCTACTCCATGACTGTCACCCTTTTTCTCTGCTTTGGAAACTAAACAGATCTGGACTCTGCAGTGGCAAAGGATTCCTTAATGCCCTTACTGGTCCAAAATAGTTCCTTTCCAATTTCATGGGTTGTACATTACCAAGTGTGGAAAATATATGAGCAAAACACCTCAAAAGAACTCCAGTTACTTTAAAAAAGATAACTCCTTTCCCAAAAGACAGAAAGAGAGAGATGCAGACAGACAGAGAGATTTGACAGAAGAACTACTAATATTTGGACAGAGAAAAAATATGAAGGAAAATCAAATATGACTGCCGAATAATGGAAAAGATAGGGAGAGTACAGTAAAGTTTTGAATTGTGCCAAGGAAAGGAGATTATGGGGAGAGTTTGGAAAGATGGTAGAGATGCTGGAAGGTCTGTAGCTGGAACTCTGTCCCAGACAAGGGAGAGAGACAGGCTGAGACGCAAGTCTGAACAGAGAGAGGCAACAAGCAAAGGGTTAGATCTGGAAGGTGTCAGGCTGGAAGCTCAGACTGACTCCAACTAACTAGATAAACTAAGTAGGCACAGGAAGAAAACAGCTGATGTGTAGGAGAAAGGCGGATAAGTCACCAAGGAGAAGGAGATCTTAAAGAGGGGTCAGACAAAAACTCACATAGGATGGGATATCAAGAAAAAATATGTTGGCTGCTGTGCTGAAAGCAGAAGAGACATAGAGTTGGATGACATGATATTTCTTCCTCCAAAAATGCTGTAAAAGCTCTGTGCAGAGAAGTTTCAAAAGGGAGGCTGAATCAATCCCAATGGAAGCAAGGAAAGAGCTGGGCAGAGAAGCTCTACGTAGCAGCCGTAGACTGCTCATTTGGTAGAAATATTAAGGTAAGGATAAAAAGGAGAGATGCATGGAGCAGGCTGAGAACTGCTCTTTTGGAACGGAGAAATTAGATACCAAAATGGTATTTATACCTTGGTATTTCTGTTGAATACATATACAATGAAAATTCTTTATGAGTTTATATGATAAGACTGGCAAAAACCATTTAAAAATGAGATAACCGATACATTTCTGAATTATTCACTTAATAAGAGTTTCTGCATTCTGCAAGTACGAAGGCTGCAATGTAATTAAATGGGTATATAAACCGAGTTGATATCATGGTCAAACAGACATAACCTATTGCAGGGAAATGCAATTGAACTTGCCCCATATAATTAACAACCAATCATCAGCTTGCTCAGCCCCTGCAGAGATGTGCTTTCATTAGCCTGAGCTGGCTATTGATAGCTTCCCGTATTTCCATCATCCCCTGGAGCACAAGGCAGCATTTCACGTGTGTCTGTATGCAGGACTGGTTGGTCAGATGTGGGGAAAGACTGCTAGGGGCCAGCCGGGATAATGATTTTTAACAGCTGAACTACAGAATCCAAGGCGATTATATAAAATGAATTCAGTTTGTGAATCCAATTAAAAATGTTTTAGCACCATGAGAAAGCAAAGCTTTTTACTGCAATTATAGAAATATGCTTATGCTAATTATTTTTCTCACCAGAATGCAAAACAATGTTTGAGGAATACAGTTCTGTATCAGCAGTTTACAAATATTGTAGAAGTTGTGCAGGTTTGAAAGCTCAGCCCTGGTCAAGTGAGAAATGAAGCAAGTCTGAGCAAGTTCCCACACAAAGCTAGGAACCGGATCAGGCTTTTGGTTTAATGGCACCAGGAGCTACCGAAGGTCTGTAGCCAGAGAGATTCTCACAAATGAAGAAGCAGTTCCTTGTTTAATAATTTTAGGCTGCCCATTTACACTGCCTCGTAGCCACAAGTTCGAAAGTAAATGAGTGCAGCTTTTGTGGGAGTGCAGAAGTAGCTCCCAGTGACTGTGTGAACACTGGGTTTTGGCATTCATCTGATAAATGCGATCAGGTATTCTAATCTAGCATGTTAACGTTATAAAAATGTGACGAAATAAGCCTTTAGTAGTCCACCGGTGTAATTATTTTTTCTGTTGTTATTGTATGTGATAGTGCTTATCTTTCATGTTATCAACATGGCACCACAAAGAAAATAAATCAAAAACCTTTAAAATAATCTCATTCAAAATTGCTATGAAATATCCCATTTCCTAAATTCTATAGGAATGAGTACAAATTTATCATCCAAGTCCATAGACAACCTTGGTGATCTCAGTTTACATGTCTTTCTCTTCAAGTGTAAGGACTTCAAGGGTTTCGGGATGAGAGATTCCTCAGAAACAATATCTATCTTATTTTCAGATAGTGTGAGTGACATACACTGGCACTGACCTGCTTTTCTTGAGGTGAAGGGGTGACTACTCTACCTAGGCAGAAAAGAGATAATAATTGAAGTACGGTTGTGCACTTTTCAGTTTTGGGACTAATTAGATGATTAAAGTACATCCGAAAAGATCCAGGTACTCGCTGTGGTATTTAATTCACAATCTTTATTCACCTGATGAGATTTCTGGCTCTTGCTGCCTGACTCAGCACAGCCACAGTTGCTGTACGCAGGGTATTGGGTAAGCGGAAGACCCGCGGTTCCTCATCTTCATTAAATCTCCTCTTCTTCCAGATGTGTCTCTAATGTTGGCCTTTCCACAATCACTCAAAATCTTGTATTACATCTCAATACTTTCCAGGTCTTTTTCACTGTGTCTTCACAGTCATAGAATCATAGAATCATAGAATCATAGAATCATTAAGGTTGGAAAAGACCTCTAAGATCATTGAGTCCAACTGTCAACCCAACACCACCATGCCCACTAAACCATGTCTCTAAGCGCCTCATCTACACGTCTTTTAAATACTTCCAGGGATGGTGACTCCACCACTTCCCTGGGCAGCCTGTTCCAATGTTTAACCACTCTTTCAGTAAAGAAATTCTTCCTAATGTCCAATCTAAACCTCCCCTGGTGCAACTTGAGGCCATTTCCTCTCGTCCTATCGCTAGTTGCTTGGTAGAAGAGACCGACACCCACCTCGCTGCAACCTCCTTTCACGTAGTTGTAGAGGGCAATAAGGTCTCCCCTGAGCCTCCTCTTCTCCAGGCTAAACAGTCCCAGTTCCCTCAGCTGCTCCTCGTAAGACTTGTTCTCCAGACCCTTCACCAGCTTYGTTGCCCTTCTCTGGACACGCTCCAGCACCTCAATGTCCTTCTTGTAGTGAGGGGCCCAAAACTGAACACAGTATTCGAGGTGCRGCCTCACCAGCGCCGAGTACAGGGGCACGATCACCTCCCTACTCCTGAATCCCTATCAACCTTGACAGCCCAGTCAAGATTGATTGAGAATGGAGTCTAATACAAGTGATTTGAATAACTCTTTTAAGATATTATATTAACTGTAACAAATTTAGGTTTCTACTTTCAGTGTGTAGTTTTGAATCACACCTAAGCTAGATACTTCAAACAGTCAAAAATCAGCTCTGCAAAACCCCCCAAGGTCTCTTTTTGAATGAAGAAGATGATAACAAATCTCAGACTTTTTATGCTGGAAAAGTCTCCTCCACACCATAACCAAAGACTGCTGACGCTAGAATAATTTGTTGTTATTCTGTTACAGTAGCAATAATGGAAGAGTTATAATAAATCATCTAGGCACTGTAGTGCTGTGTGCCACCATGTCCCAAGACCTATGTTGAACGTCTGTCCTCTTCTGGCTTTGTTAAGTGGAAGGCTAAGACTAGGTTAGCCTGGTGAGATAAGGGAATACCTAGTTATACGTCTCACTAGCATTTAGGGGTTACAGAGTTGGCAAAGATGCTCATTTTTGTAATACAGCCTACACAATTCAATGTGCTCCAAGGGGAAATATTTGCTGCAGAGCGCTGCCAAAAATACATGCTTAAAAAATTTAGTAGCTTTGGGGGATAAAAAATGGACTTGAGCAGCTATAAGGATGATTAGCTCCTTAAATCTCTTCTATGAATCCTATCAAATTGAACTTCCACAGCCTGAAAGGCTTCTGTCCTCTCCACCTGCCAACTCCCTAGATAAAGGGAGTATGTTGTGCTGGACAAAATATTACTCTAATAGAAGGCTTCTCTCATAAGAAAAGCTGGAAAAACACTCATCAGATCCTTGAATTACATGGGATTCAGTTCTACATGCAGACACCTTTCTTGACCTGTTTTTGAGCCAGTTTTGTCTCCCCTTTCCTGACCTGCACAGCTGTTCATGAATACTTGATGGCTATTGACCTTCCTATACAACTTCAGAAGCAACCAAGGAGAATGTTTAGAACCACTCTATTTCCAGATATTTCTTTGTTGTTGTCTCTTTGTGTTGAAACAAATAAAACTAGAGCCTAAAATTATTCTCTTTTTGGACTTAAAAACATTGCAATACTGTACAATGCTGCAGGTGGTGAGAGACAGGGCCTGTTGCTGAGAATATCTGTTCCCTTTCATAAAAGCTGTGAATTCACTGTGACCCCCATCATCCTGTCTATGTTTAGCTGAGCTATCTGGACCTGAGAGAGCCTGGAGTCTGGACTGTCTCCAAGATGCCCCTGTGCACGCTCAGCTTGTCCTTGTAGGCAACCTGAAACCAGAGATGCAGCTTCTCCCATCCTCGTACAACCCAGAACATGCAGTACGTATTAACCCTCTGACCTCCCATCAATCTATCTGCACCTGCAGAGACTTTCCACATTCATTTTGGTAAAAAGAATAGACACATAAGAGTTTAGGGCCCAGATTTTAAGAGGCACTGAAGTGCTTAGCAATGCACATAAATGGCTATGTATGGCGCAGGCCAGACCTAAGAGGACATGGAGAGTTGGGACAGGAAGGTGGTGAACAGCACCTGGATAAGGGCTTGTGGAGTTGAAAAATCAATCATCTCCTGAAAAAAAGGACAGACACTTTAGAGAAAAAAATCTCTGTTGTTAATGTGGGACAGACACCTTGGAAAAAAAAAATCCCTTTTTCATGTAGCTATAATTTGTTTGAATGCTTATCAGTTGTGTTGCTAATATCTGATATCTACTGGGAGCATTTCTCAAAAATAAACAGTCATGCAAAACCACAGAGTTTATCTAATTGCTCCCTTAATGAGCATGTGGTCACAGTTCATTTTGAATTTTAATCTTAATTGTGGCCAATTTTTTCCATCCTTGAAACAAGCAGACTTCCCCACGCCCAGTACTTGCAGTGTCTGAACCCAAGCATCATATGCTTTGACTGCCAGCCAAACCAGATCAGTCTGCTGACTGTTTCAATCATGTACTGACCAACACGTCCAAAAGGTTCAAGGAAAATAAAGGTCAGGAGAGGGTGGTCGTGTCTGCTAGTGATGTAAACCTGCGTCCTCACAGTGGYGCTGTGATTTCATCACTGCATCTGACTCTAAAATATGCCAAAGAGTATGTGGAGTCGTGGAGAATCTACAGTGTGTTCTTGGGAGATAAGGGAGCGGTTTTCATTACGAGGGAAACGTCTGGATTTGCCTCATGATACGTGCATGTATAATCCATTTCTTATGGAATTGGTCACTTGCATTTTAAGACACTGAAATAATTACCAAATGCCAGATGTGACAAAAAATGTAATCATCCTCATTTTGACCCCATTTTTAATCTTGTGTTAGCTTTTTATTTAATATACACTTACAACTGATGCCAAACAATAAGGGGGTTTTATACCATCATGACAGAATGAGTACATATTGTGCCTCCAAATCTCATAACTGCAATAAGGGATCTGATGAATAAATAAAATTTAATGTAAGCTATGTATTAAAAGGATGTCTCCTTTTAAGTCTCCTTGTCTGACCTATTATCTGTGAATATCTCATATGTTCCTACTGCAAAGCAAAGGCTAGATTATATTGATTAGTTTATAGTACATCTGATTTAATTACTATTTAAAAGAGGTCCAAATCTTGTTTGTATTTTCTGAGCACATTAGAGGTCATCACTTGTATTTCCATATCTAAAACTTCATGAAGTTTTGAACTAACTTGACACAGCTTACCTACCAAAAAAGCAGGAAAGGCTGTTGGAGGATGGTCTCCTTTGTGGATAAAACCAACACTGACTTTCTCAGGTTTGAATTTGCACAGATGTTGATACATAAGACAACACAAGAGTTCAAGTAACCTACCTGAAGGCAATTCATTACAACTCTAAGCACCCCATAGAACCAATGAGTCCTTAATTTTACTATCAGACAGACTGTTTGTCAAATTCCTCTACTATGTCTGGTACCAAATATAGAATATCTGCTGTGATTCCTACTGGAGAGCTCTCAGATGCGAGCAATGGGTATGCTTGTGACTAACTACATCTTGYCTTTTTTCTAAACTCATTTTTCCAATATTAAAGCAATTTGCTGTTCAGCAGCTCATTACTACAGCTATAAGTTGATAACATTTGCAGGTACAAACAATGCAGTGCCATCCTCACAGAGTTCTGCCTGAAGGATGGTCTATGGCACTTTTATCTGAAACAAACAAGCAAAAGTGCTTAAACTATTTAACTGCAAATATTGTTAGTTAAATCTTTGATTTCTAAATCACATTTCCTAGAGTGTTTTGGCTTAGCAATAGTACCCAGTATCCATGGCATCCCTGCACAGAGAAAGGTTAAATACATATTCATGCATTTTATCTTAAATGACAAATAAGCCAGAAAATCTGTTTTGAAAGTACATTATTAATGTTAGAAAGACAAACACTAAAAAGCTAGAAGGTGGTAAAATCCAACTTTTCTGTTCAAGCTTAATTTGCCCTTTTTATACAATCTTTAACAATATAACCACAGATTATTTTCTCCACCAAGATGGTGTCTCAGCGAGCATATGCTGAGTGGCATGCGGAGTAGCATCACGGAGCTACTCTGGGGATGGGTTGGCACTATTTAATAGGGAATGCTGCTCACAGGGCCTCGACCAGCTGTGTCCACCTGGTGCTGTTTCCCCTGCCCAGGCACTCATCTCTCCAGCAGCTCTAACTGGTAGCTCTCCAATGTCTTCCTTTGCCCTGTCTGGTCCAGTACCCCCTTGCTCAGCACACCAAACCTAGTGGGTATTGAGTCAGGCTGCTTCTAGCACAATGCCAGGACCCCAAAGGGAGGAGAAGGGTTTCCTAAGGTTAGGCAAAATAAACAGTTTCAAGGAAAGTTTGCCTTGCTGCTGGTAATTCTGGGCCAACATATATGCTCTGTATGTTGCTCATGCAACTCAAGCTTGTTTAGGAACAGGGAGAGTATGAAGCATGTTTGTATGTGAGGATGACACATGAGATCGGGAGCTCTGAGGTCAAAGCTGTACTAGTAAATTAAACAGTGTCAGGGCACTGACACTCACCTGTCTGTACTCTTAGGAGATGGCACAGTTTTGACCTGGGCCAACAAGCACTCCGACAAACAATTCACTGGCACTGTTTGGAAATTAGCACAGCCAGGGACCTTTCCCAGCAGGCAATGAGGCCCCCCGTGCTGTAAGGAGAAAGAGAATATAATGATGCTATGGGCAATGCCAGGCCAGCTGGTCTCTGTAACAGAGATCAGGCACATTTAATTTTTTTCGCCTGAATATACTCAGTCATGCTTATTGCATCCTGACTCATTACGCCTTTAACCTGTAAAACAGCAGCAGTCTTTACTCACTTGGGCAGTCAGTTTGCCTGAGTTTGAGCCAAAATTATAGAAGTAACAGTACAAAAACTACCTCCCTGTCAAATGACAAGCCCTTGTCCAAAGGATAAAGTCCTAGGGTTTCCTAAAGAGAAACACCAGCATCTTAGGAATTCACTAAAGACTATATTCTGGGTATTTGGGCATGGAAAATGTCAAGTCATATGCCTGAAAAAAAGTAGTTTGGAAAAACTACATGCAAGTTAAACAAAATTTCCTAATGCAAAGTATAAGGCGACACTGATAATAAAGTCACTCCATTAGCGACACCTGTAAAAAGCTCCTTTGCATAAGGAGCAGTAATGCTGCAGAGATTAGATTTACTTTTCTTAGTTCCACCAGCAGAGCAGTAGAGAACTCATCAGCTTTAGCGATGTTTAACCTGTGGTGCGATCAGACACTCTGTTCTCTCCAGCAGACTGCTGGAGAGTAATTTCTGTTTGAAAAATTAAACAATCTGAAAATTAAACAATTTTCAGCAGGTTTACCTTCCTCTTGGTCAAGCAGGAAACACTGCATCCTCTTAAAGGTCAGCTCACCAAGTGTGGCCTTTGGAAAGCTGCAGGAATAGCATGTGGGCTGCCACATAAGGTGTGTGCAGCTGGGGTTTAGCAGCTGTGAGCTGAAAATCAGAAAAAAAGACTGCTGACAGACTGCTAGCTTGTTGGATTTTGTAAAAATTTTTTTTTATTACCTAATGGTGGCTTTTTCTGGTCTTGGCTTTTTGCTTTCTTTATATATGTCATTAAAATTCTCATTTGCTATGCAGTCATTCCATCTTTTATGCTTTATTGATGT
Source organism: Phoebastria nigripes (assembly GCA_035582835.1). Classification (NCBI taxonomy): domain Eukaryota; kingdom Metazoa; phylum Chordata; class Aves; order Procellariiformes; family Diomedeidae; genus Phoebastria; species Phoebastria nigripes. The sequence goes on along the minus strand of JAYKAV010003479.1, from coordinate 156,604 downwards.
CAGGTTTGTGCACAGAAGGAGCCTTTCTGGCGTACAGCTGTAGCATTTTGCAGAGATTACTGGGTCTGTCGGAAGGTATCACTTAACAGCGTGATGGTGTCACCGCTGACGTCTGAAACCTATCCTCATGCGTTTAAAAGCCCTTAATGCAGTTGGACTTTACTGAACAGCTGATTTTCAGATTCTGCTTGAAAACAGAAACTGAATGGAAAAATAACACGTGATCTCACTCGTCACCCGTGGCCCTGATCTATGGCTGCTTCAGGGCCAGTTGCACGGTGTGTTAAGAGTTGTCYGCCACCAATACTGCTGCCAAAGGCCAGACCAGGAGCAGCCTGGCCACAGCCAGAAGTGATCTTCAGCATCTGCTTCCAAGGCAGTCCTTGCTTACCCACACATGAACAATTTGCATGTTGCTCTAACCTAAGCCAGACACGGGGCAGATAAGCAGTGCCTTTTCCACTCCCTTCTGATTTGCACTCAATCTATTCTCTGATCTTTTATTTGTTTGGTTTGTATTTCTCCTGCATTATGGAATATCTCACAGGTATTTGGGTTCTCCAGCTTGGAGCACCTGCTTCTTTTTAGAAGACAATTTAAATCATAGTAAGGGGGTGCATCATCATTCTCAATGCTAACTCCAGAGAGCATAACTGTGTGGCATTCTGGAATCTGCTTATCTACCCACCTGTGCATTTGGCTTTTCGTGTCTATATTGTTTATTTATAATGCAATTTCAGTGACTGCASTCTGGAACATACCAGTTATCTGGAGGTCACTGGAAAATAAGTAAATATGCACATAAAATATTGATGAATCATTTTTCCTATGGTATTTGAAATGCTAAGCAGGAAATTAAGAGCTTGATGCAGCAAACTTCACCATATAGGTAGTTTCATTGACCTCATCAGCGATGGCAGGCCTTTGTGTGTGAGGGTCTTTTCAATCTTTGTATGTGACAGTGACATGAAAGTGATTTAGAAATGAATAAATTTCTCTAGGAATGTCTGAATTTCAGTGCTTAGCAGTTTACTTTAGGGAAACATAACAGTTTTATTTGTGACGCATTTCAGCGAAGCCACACTCAGTGTATTACTGTTTAAAAGAAGCTGTTGATGTTTAGTGAATACAGGCATGTAACGGTCRATTCACAATGCAATAGTGTTCAATGCCATATTTACAAACACTCCACAGTGCAAAAAATGTTTAATACTTTTTACAAGGCATAGTAGTTTTATTTTTTTCCCCCTTGAGCAAGATTGTGGGCTTTCACCTTGGAAGATGTCTGGAAACTTGTTGGGGATTCAAAATTTCATGGTCAAGAACAAGAAAGTTTTCTAGCTGTTACAAAAGGAGTGGAATTAACTAATAACTCTTTCTCCACACAGTCTTCTTCCATCTCAACATGAGTCCCAAGGCGCTATCTAAAAACATGTTTATAATGAAGCTCTAGGGACTGCTGCATAACCCCCTGTTGTTCAGAGGAAGGTTCTTCAGCCTGATTTTTCAGGGCTCCAATGTATCTGAGTAATATACATTGAATTCTCAGAAATCTTCCTGCGATCCCTAGTTACTCCATCAGGGCACTTATTCTGTTTTATATGCAAACTATTTCCTGCAAAACTTGATGGATTTTTTTAGAAGGCTTAAAGAAATACAGTCCGATGCTGTGTATATTTTCAGGGGTCTGTGGGGCAAATGTCTACAGGATGGTCTTCTATTTTTCTCCTGCAAGTGACTGTCTGAGAGTGACTCCAGCACTGTGCAAAGCAATATTCAGAATGGAACTTGGCGATTAAATGCTTCTGCTAATTGGGTACATACACTGTGGCCATTAGCATGGGATCTCACTGTCATAGGCAATCCCAGAACAGAATGCTATAATAAATAGAAACAGAGAGAAATATATTGGGGGCAAATGCTGAAGAGAGAGGAGCTGAGAAGAGGGAAGAAGGGCGAGGTGGAAGAGCCAGGCATTATGGAACCAGTCAGGATGCCTGGCCCTTCAAGGGAGGCATTGGTAAAAACCTGTATATTTGGTAAGATTTCAATTTTATTTTATTTAACACAGTTATTGAGTCCAGAGGAAAAGAAAACTATCTGATCTTGTAGAGGAAGGCAGGGTTAGAGACCCAAAGACTGAGGCTAAAGGGTGCATTCTGCTCTTTTCTTCATTACAAAATAGTGTTTTACTGAAAATACTGAAATAGGAAAGGCAGCCATTTTCCAGCAAAAATCTTAGGGCTAGAAGTGAGGTGAAGTGCTCCTCCCTTTTAAACATTTTTTTTTTAATGATTGAAAACATAATAATCTGATAATGAATATATGACTCCAGACATAGCATGAACCTGACCACTTCATCTGGAGGGCCCAAGGGAAGAAATACTATGCTTTTCAATATAAGTGGTCATTCTAATTAAAAATAAACACCAGTGCACTGCAGTCGTGTACACAGCAATTTTAATCAATAGACTCTTCAGCTGAAAGATATTGGCCCTGATTTTACATATTAATTCTCTGGTTTTAACATAATTTGCATGATCCTACTCCTTTCTTACGGGGTCAGTCATTTCAACTTTATTTATAATCTCTACCTCCTAGCTTTATCTGCTGTTAACAGTTGTAGGAGTTAATCAAGAGGTGGAGTGAGGTCTTCTCTCTATTACCTTCTCTTTCAAACAGCTGCTAGTCAGCACTAGATACTGTTGTGTATCTAATATTGTTATGTGGATACTGTTGGACTCTGAAATTGACACACCAGATAGAATTTATTTTAGAAAATGAGGATATTTGCCATGCAGATTTCCCCATCTGAGCTATTCATCTAGTCTGCATCTAGTCAATGGAGAAAGATAAGCACGTCTGTTCATCTCACCCTAATATAGACATCTAAAATAAGTCAAATGAATTGCATCCTAAAAATGCCTAGTCTTCTCTGTTCACCATGAATGGAGTTTAGCACGAGTGGTGCAGTTGTAGACATTTATACTGTAGACATAGGAAGGTAGGTGAGATGAATCTGGCCACTGCCTTTGCATTTTCAGCAGTTCTCTCTGTTTCATAATTGACAGGTTATGCTATGGCTGAGCAGGTCTCAGACAGGGCAATAAATGAAGTAACCACTGCCTGTGTTGCAATATCTTATGAAAAGCAGCAGGTGTTCCCATCATCATTCAGTTAATGCAGAGTAATACAGGCAAGATAATGTTTTACAGCTTCAGAATACAATATTGCTATGGTCTGGATAACCTAAAAAAGGTACTGAAGATATTCAGGACTCAGTTTTGCTATTGCTTGAGGCTTTTGCTACAGGAAAACAGTGTAGTTGAGATTTAGACATCAATTCTAGTTGAGATTTAGACATCAATAAGACAATCAATCACAGGGCTGAAGGAGCTTTAAAGAGGTCACCTAGTACAGCCAAATTCCTGAGGCAAGATCATTTTTAGTGAGATTATTCTTGCTTTTACAAAGCTCCCAAGTTGGAGACTTCAAACCACTAGTATCTAAACTGATGCTTCCTTGTTGTAATTTACAGCCATTACTTCTTGTCTTCTCTACTATGGGCTTAAACAACAGGTGAACCTCCTTCTCTTCCACCTTTTACTTAATAGACTGCTGTCATATCACCACCTAGTCCCCTGTTCTCTAGGCTAAACAATCTCGTTTTGTCCAATTTTTCCATACGGCACAGTGACTCTTCTCAGCATGTCTCAGTTCTGTCCAACTGCTCCACATCCATTTGCTGTCACATCCAAAACCAGACACGGTACTGTAACAAGGCCTTGCCAGACCTGAATAAGGTGGAAGGACCGGCTCACACGTTCTGCAGCTTCACATTGTGGTTTATAAGTACCTATCTTTGATTTTCTTGCAGCAATATGACGCTGTTTTGCCTGTGCTCAGGAATCATCTCAGATAATCCACAGATCCTTTCCTACAGTGCACTACATTTTTCAGATAAAATCTCCACCTGTCAAGACTCCATTTTGAACTCAAACCTGTCCTCTGGCAAGCTAGCTCCCTTCCATCTAGACCATCTTTGAATTTAGCAAGCCATGTAGTCTCTTCTATCTCTCCTCTCAACAACACAAATATTAAACAATACCGTGCCAGGACAGGCCTTTGACAAACATCTCTCAGCACACCTCTCCATTTTGACCCTGAGTCAGTGCTAATTACCCTGAATATGCTTTTACAACTGGTTTTGTAACCAGGCAATAGCATTTTTATCTAAACCATCTTCCCCAATTTGCTCAGTCTGTTATGAGAAACCTYAAAAAATTCCTAGTATTTAACATCTACTACCTTTTATCTGTCCACGAGATTGGTTAGGCTGTTGTATGAGCAGATTAGACTGGTCTGATACAATTTGGTCTTGACATATCTGCAGAGAAGCGCACAGGTAGGTTAACAAAAGGACTTAAGTGCCACCTAACTGTCATTTCAGATATCTAAGACCCATATCCTCAAAACTCATAGCTTCTAATAATCTAAATTCCCTGGCTTTTATGTTTCTCCTAGGAAGAATGTATTTCCCCAAATGCAGTCTTCACCCCAGTAACATTTAGTTCTTAAATCCCAGCAGGATTAAGAGTCTCTAACTGAAGGTGTGCGGAAAATAAATGAAGATTTAATGGGAGAGATATGAAGAAGAAGAAATTATGTCATTCATCCAGGACAGAGACCTTCAAGTTCTGGTTGCTGTTCAGAAGAGTTTCTGTATTTTCCATTAGAATGTCACTGGATGAAAAAAACAGATGGATATTAGGCTGAACTTAAATTTCTCTTTCTAAACTACCCTTTTAACAGAGGAATTGTGTGTACTGCAGTGTAATGATGCAGCTTATTGTGATTAGTCACTAAAATGTTAGGAACTACAGAGGCATTAATTGTAAACTGTAATTGTTGGGGGTTTTTTCCCCCCGAGGTATAGCATCTGCTAAACACAAAAAGCACCAAACCACCAAGAAACAAATACTAACCTCACTGGAGCTGTAATTTCTGACTTCACTTATTTTTATAGCCTTGTTGACATTAAATGAAATGTTATATGGATAATACTGCATTTCTCTCAGAATTTTTATTTCTGTTGTGTTTATTGGCTTTTGTCTGTCACAGTTAACTGTTAAGAAGAAAAGCATGCAAGCACCAATGTGTAAGCACAAAATCAGGTAGTGGTGGAGCACATCTCAGACACTAATTCAGCATGGTTTATGTACCAAGCAGACTGGACCGTCTAAAACTAGGCTGTTTCCCCGTGTTTTACTCTATGAAAAATTTCAGTTTTGAATCAGTACTGCACTAATCCTACAGCACTGGAGACAGATTTTTCTTGTGGATAAGTTTAACCGGTTATCCTCAGAGCAGTTTATGTTGAATTCGGGACTTCTATAGGGATGCCTTGTCTCACACAGATTTTATGATCTTGAATAGAATGCAGCTTTTCCTTAAATCAAGCCATTTACAAAGTATTTCTACTCTGCCTTGCCTTCACTAAATGTGTAATAATTTAGCTCTGATACTTCAGTACTTCAGATTTGGCCAACAGGTTCAGAGGTCTTCAAATGGTCACATGGACAGTGTGATGGAAACATGTACAGTGTAAGTATAAAATATCAATTCTATCAAAAATTATTAAAAAGTTGAGAGGTAGATAAACAAGGCTGACACTGTCACTCCTACAGCCCCTGGAAGGACTTACCTTAAGGAAAGAAATTCTGCCAGTCTGAAATGATAAATATTGACTTTTACTCTGAATCCTAAAGAGTGGAGGTAAGAAACCACCACACTGAAAACTTGATGTGCCTGTAATCCATGTTGCCTAACTTTATGAGATCATTAACTTTATGAGATCATTAATGATCTTCTATTCAGAAGATGAGACTCAGATAGTTTTTACGTTTAGCACATACCATGTTAGCAGAAAGTAAAGACTTCTAGAAGGAACATGAGACTGTAAGAGAGCACATGGATCAGCACCACTCCTTCTGAATGGCAGAAAACTAGAAAGCTTATGTCTACTTTGAAATGGTCCATATGGCATCCAGTCATGCCACCATATGCAGCAAACCACAAAACACTTCCTAATATATACATTCAGTGAACGATGAAAAGATTCAAGCATCACATACTCTGCAAAAAGAAAGGGGAAGATCAAGAACATGACTAATGCCTAGGCACTTGAAATACTGTGTGTGGTTGTGTGCATAAATATATTATTTTTCTTCTTGCTTCTGAAATTAATTGTGCAGTTTTTATAGCTTAGAGTTGCTTGTCATGACATATTCCACTCAGAAAAGAGGGTGTATTTCAGAGAGGCATTAAGTAATGCAATCTGTAGAATGAATGCATTATAATACCTAAAAAGAAATTAAAATCCTCAGTTCTGCAAATGTTTATGGACATATTTAACCTAGATCAAATCTTTGTTCCTTTTGAAAGATAAGGAACACCTTTGATGTTTCATTATATTATACATACACATATGTGTACACATGCATATATTTATTTTAAAATGTCACTGTGTTAAGAAAAACTTCTTAAGTATATCTATATTGAATGTACTGCATGAACCATGTCTTGAAATTATGTGGAAAAGTCTCGTGTCCTGAATATGTAGAGACTGCAAAATTGTATTCATTATATTTTAACATTTGGAATTTTCTGCATAAAAACACATACAGGACAATATCCTGATCACAGAATCACAGAATCCATGAGGTTGGAAAGGATTTCTGGAAATCATCTGGTCCAACTGCCATGCTCAAGCAGGGTCAGCTAGGGAAGGTTGCTGAGGGACATGTCCTGGCAGTTTTTAAATATCTCCAAGGACGGAGCGTCCACAGCCTCCCTGGACAACCTGTCCCAGTGTTCGACCACCCCCACAGTAAAAAAGGTTTTCTAATGCTTAAATGGAATTACTTGTATTTAAATGTGTGCCCATTGTTTCTCGTCCTGTCACTGGGCACCGCTGAGAAGAGCCTGGCTCTGTCTTCCTTACTCAGCCCCCATCAGATATTTATACATATTTATGACTCACCTGAGCCTTCTCTTCTCCAGGCTAAAACATCCCAGCCCTCAGAGCTAAAGAGAGCGAGCCCTCTCTTAGGTCAGATGCTTCGGTCCCTTAATCATCTTTGTGGTCCTTCACTAGACTTGCTCCAGTATGTCCATGCTTCTCTTATACTCGAAAGCCCTGCACTGGGCCCAGCACTCCAGATGTATCTCACCAGTCCTGAGGAGAGGGGAAGGATCACCTCACTCGACCTGCTGGCAACGCTCTTCCTAATGCAGCCCTGGATGCTGTTGGTCTCTTTGCTGCAAGGGCACACCGCTGGCTGCTGACAGTTGTGTCAGGTTTCCTGGTGGAAAACCTGACAGCTCCATCTTCTACCGCTGGAAATGGGAAAATATTTTAACACATTTCCTAACATTAAAACATTTGAAACTTGAAAATTTGGAACAAATTATGCAAAATACACCACAATAATTATGACTGTAGTTTTGCAGAGAACTTTATGAATGTCAATTAAACTTTCACATAATCGAAGGTTTAAGAATGTTTTTTTTTCAGTATCTTTCTCATTGGTAATCTCTTCTAATCCACAGCAACATTCATTAAAACAAATTCAGCAAAAATGGTTGTAAAATGTATTAAAAACATTACTTTAAAATACATAAACCTTTTAAAGTATGCATTTTGCTGCATCTCCCTTTCTTTATTTCTTTACTTTTGTGTCCTTTGAGAAGGAAAACACCTTGCTTGAAAAAGCATGAGTGAAAAAAGTATAATCTTTTGAAGTGGAAGTTCCTGGTCTTTGTAGCTTAAAGATTAGCCTTTTATTAGATGATCTTGACTGCTGAGCAACCAATTTGTGTCAGTCCCATGAGAACTCTTTAAATTAAGTTTAGCCGTACATTGCTGAGAAGATTAAAGACTTTTTGGAGCTCTAAAAGAAAAGACTGTATTGGATGAAAATTAGGACATAGTCCTTTTCATTATTTTCTTCCTGATGAAAACTGTTCTAAATTCATTTGTACGTAGGGGCATGCACACATGTATGTATCTATATCTATCTATGTATCTGTATCATCTACCTGTATGCACACGCAGTCAAGGCAAGGTGAACAAACAGATTTCAGCTATGGAGGTTTCAGGGTTTTAGCCTTGTCATTAGCACTAGTAGGTATGTGACAAATTCCCGTGTCACTTACGTTGTAGCTGTAGGACTTGAGCATGCTTTGGAGAATGTACATTGCTCACATAAAAGCTCGCCATRGCATTCACACAATGTACAATCTTACCAGGACAGAAGGAACGAAAAACTGTAGTAGATGTAGTACAACTGATGAACCTGATAAAGCTGGGGTTAGGCCACTTAAGACAGGATATTAAGAGAACAAAGATACAGAGAGAACGTGATGCTTAAGCAGGGTTGTTCTGCTCATGAAATAAGAATTAAAACTAAGTGATGATGATGGTAGTCTTTGGGGATGTGTTTTGATGCTGTTCCAAATTCCTTACCACCAGTACATCATTTTGATACACCTTATCTCCTGTACTGATGATCATCAGGCAAATGTGTTAGGGTTGTGCTGGCAAGCAGTAAACTTGGCCTCGCCTCTACCACCAAGCTGATATTGTGGTTGTTTTGTTTAAGAAGTTTGAATGGTGAGATCATCTCACAGTGGCTTTGCAACCACTGCAGCACTCTGGCCTCGACACAGACATGTCAATATTCCCCAGCTGAAGACAACAGCAGTAACAAGGAAATGGCCCATTACATTTATGGCAACTAAGAGCACAGATAACAGTAGCCATACAATTTTTAGCACTAATCTCTTTCTCCCATTTCCTTCCACAATCAGACAGGGGCTGTATCGGCTTCTGTACATTGTCCTGTCAGGCTCATTTCAGATAAGATTTAGGAAACAATAGAGGTTAAATGCCACATTGCTAATATGTTATGACTAGGAGGCTAGTGAGTGCAAAAATAAATGTGCCAGAAGTCCAAGGCATCTGTCACACCTTAATGGAAAATATCCAATAGCCAATGCTAAGTACCTAATACCCAAATACCTACTGTGACTGAGAGTCTTCCATCAGAAATGCCCCTTCTAAAAGAGCTTCTGAAAATAACATCAAAGAATAGCTCAATAATCTTCAGAAATCTGGAGCATATTGTAGCCTCTACAGATATGCTGAACCCTACTGCACAGYCATTCTTCTCCTTTGAAGTAAATTAATACTTTCTTTTTGTATCTGATGAATATTTTATTTAAAAAAGCAAATAAAACGTGACATACAAATATGCATTATATATTTCCCTCCAAAAATGATACTGAAAGAACAGCAAAATCCAAAGGCCAAAGTGAAGATTATGTGTGCATTATTACTGAGGTTTGAATGAAGTGATTTTCTTTGAAATCTGTGCATTTTCTTGTGAAAGCCTTACACTGCATGATTTCAGATAGCAGAAAGTGCTTAAAACAAGTTAGCAAGATAGGAGAGCTAAGCTCCATATCTTTCACAGACTATGTGTTAGTGTGCAAGCCACTTCAGTCATTTTTTTTTCAAAGACAGTAGACACGTGTTTTTTATTCTCCACTCAATCAGCTTGAAGTGCCAGCCTCAGGCCTGATTTTGGGGAATCTTCTCTATCTTCACATTTCCCTGTAAAGAATATGGAAAATGTCTAGCATTTCTGAAAAAACAGGCTATTAATGTTTTGATTTGGACATCTAGTTGATGAGGTATTTGCAATTTATTTAGGAATTTCCACATGTCATTTTGTATCATCTCAGTTGCGTATACTGAAACGAAGAGACTATAAACTTTTCCTACCTGTGTTTTTGGAAGAAAAGTTTCAAAGTCAGGAACCTTGGAGAACCCTTGGGAACTGCACTCATCAGCACAATGAAAAAAAACCATGAGTTTTTATTTAGCACCATTTACCTGTAAATTACACCTGAACCGATTGATTGGTAGGAATATAAAGAAATATTGCAGAGATGCTGTATCATATATATTCACCTTTTATACTGAATGAGACAGGAATTCATAGAGAAAAACCACTGAGCTCATGTAAAGGTTCACATAATGCATGAGTAGGGTGACAAAACTAAGGTAACACAATAATTCTTAAATTTAAGAGACTTGCAACTGCATTAAGTACTAGTATCCTTTTTGCATAGTGTTTATGCAGATTTTCATATATACTTAAGGAAAACTGAAACATCTTTCCAATGTGTAGAACTGTCAGTAAACTGAGGAATTTTGTGTTCACGACATGATCGCCTCTCACTTGGGCCAAATGAGCAACTGTGGGCATCAATAGGTATTACCATGTGTGAGAAATAGCCAATAGAGGACCACACAATTTGCTTTCTAAAAATGTTTTTTATTTTGGTTTTCTCCTTCGTTTTGCTATGGGAAGGCTGTGGCTACATGATTTTAAGCAGCTATATGCATCTGGCTACATGCATCCATGGAATATTGACTGGACTCATGAGAGATTGTATTTTTGACTCAGGAGAGAATCTGGGCAACTTCTGCTTCTCTGAAGTGACACTCGAGTCACCTGTCTTGTGGTACAAACCTGATATCCTGGTAATAGCTTATAGAGAAAACAATTTCATGGGAAAGTTAAACATTTTAATTTGTGGGACTAGATTCACAGGAAAGTTGAATCTGCTTGCTGAGAGGAACAGCTAATTTTATATTCACCCAACCCATGATATGATGTGACTGCTTCTTAAACAAACCCCAGTGTAACTTAGARTAATCTAATGTCCAAAGTTGCAAGCTCTGGACTGGTATCTAGAGCTCACAGTACCAGCCAGTGATCAACAGAGTGTAAAGATACTCTCACGTCATCCTCTCAATTTCTCTCCTGCTCCGGTTCTTTGTCAGATAYGAATATTTTTGTTTGTACAGAAAAATCTGTCTAAGCTCCAAGCTACCTTTTTTGCCAGTTCTCAAGTTCCTACTCCCTCCTGTGGAGGGATATAGGGACAGTATTCCCATTAAAAGAATGGTTAGAAAAGTTGTTTCTCATTAAAAGTACCTAATTTTGTCCTTTTGCATCCTCAAAAATGTCTGAATCATTTTCCAGAAACATTTGGGTCATGAAAGAGATCAAGCACGGGAAATGATAGCCTCAATGATTAAACTGCAAGTTATTGAAAATAGACTTGTAAGATACAGAAGCTAATTTCAACCTTAAGTCTTGCCGTATGCTCTATTTTAAGCTCTATAATTAAAATCACCTTTCTGACATGTTTCATTCACTTTGGAGAGTTTGGAATTCAACAAGAGTAGTGTTCAGCTCAGTGGTGTCTGACTCTAAAACTCTTACTTTCATTTGAAAATTTTTAATATCATGGGAAATATTTTGCATCATTTGGAATCAATGAAAAGGAACTTGCATGCGTCAACTTTATGGATGATAGGCTTGGATATAGTCAGAGTTCAAATTATCTCTGCAAATATACATCTGGAATTCGAATAACCATGGGTTTTTAAATGGATTGTTAGCATTGTTAGCCTTCTTACGGCAGCATAAGCTGCAGCAAGATTTTTCAAAGAAAGAGTAGTCTTAAGCTATTTTAATGCATTACCCTCAACCAGGTAAGACTCCACAGCAGCAGAGTTGAAGGGCAAATTAATTGTTTCTTTGTTGTAAAATTTGCAGTTGGAACATGATTTTCATTCTTTGCTTTTAGTAGTAGTCCAAGGCAGCACTGGGGGATGGAGTAACATATGGTCACTTCTGTATGTTTACAAGAAAAGCCATTTTTCAAATAAACAGCCATTAGCAAAACAATAGGGGCTTCTAATCTTATTAATCCTCTAAAAGATTGCTGAGACTGGGTAGCGGTATATAAAGCTCACGCTGGCCTGTGTCTCCATTTTATTACAATAACAGAAAGCTGTTGTCCCCGCTTCATATTCCCCCACCCCCTCTTCCTCCCATGGTGGATGCTATGAGTGTTTGTTGTAGGAAATACGAAGTGAGGTCAGTGGTTGCTGTTCCTTCACGAGTGCTGCAGGCTGTGGTTATGCCTCTTTCATCCTTATGGTCGGATCCTAAATGACTTGTGCCTCTTCCCAGGGAGCAAATTCCTCACAGGAATCAAGTACCCAGGAACGTAGGTATGTGTATGAGCTACAGATATAAACTGATGGTAGGAAGAGAGTGTTACGGAATAACGGGCAGCTGATGATTACAAATGCACAGGGTGCTGAATGCACTCTGTTTCTGCTTTTTGCACGTTTTCTGTTCCTGTTTTGCTTTGCTGACTCCCTGGCTCTAGCGAAGGTTGTTTGAATCAAGCAAAGGGAGAGACAGGGATGTTCTGTGCAGTGCAGAGACACCCGCTGGTATATTTAAGGAAAAAATTACCCTCCCTCAAAATGTGTATGACAGCCATCTTAACTTCTGGCAATGAAATTGGAAACTGAAATTACTGAACGTTAGGGAATAACATCCTTCAGAGAGTATCCTAAACGTTAAATACACTGCGGCAATATATAGCTGCCTGTGCTGTACCTCTGAGGGGACATGCCGAGCAGCCTAGCACTCCCTTCAGCAAATCATCCTAAAGTTGGCTTTCGTGTTTTAGTGTTTCTAGCTGCAAAATGCAGCCTGAGGCAGTTTTGGAACCAAACGCCATTCAGAGCAGTCCTAAGACTGCTCTAAACTCTGCCAGGGGCTGAAACGGTTTTATGGTCCTCACCTCAGAAAGCTGTTAAGGTGTCTAAAAACTGCAGTTCAGATGAAGTCTGTGCCAGAGTCTCAAGGCTCACTAATATTTTAAATGCCTTCTGTTCTGTTACTGTATACTGTTTGCCAATATGTATAATCATCTAACCTGTTTACCCTAATATGCTCTGCTAGTCAGTCTTTATTTCCCATTTTTTCTGCACCTTTGGTACCACCCAGTTTTCTCCCTGGCATGCAACCTCTGTCCCCGTTGCTTTGAGAGCACACCCACAGTGACAGCTCTTCTCCTTTTCTGCATGTTTGTGTACACATACAATGCTCAGTATTGGATTAAGACACAGGAATTAAAGACCCAAGCCTAAATCTCTAACTCTGGAATGATTAAATGAGAATCTATTAGGATTTTTTTATGAACTATCTTTTTTATCCTTGAACAACAAGCTTCTGACCCATATGGTTGTGAGAGTATGATGTCACTGTAATCGACATAACGGTATTTGCTGCAATCTGCAGACTGTAAAGCCGTAAGGTCAGTGGTATCTTGTGTTTTAGAGGCACGAGTTCAAATCCTTTCAGGCATGCAAGAACTACCCAAGATGATGGCTACAAGTGAAGCAGTCCGGACTTACTTCCTCCTGCCCCTCCTTACCTCAAGTTGCTGAAAAAAAGTACCTCTCTACTGCAGAGACCTGATTTTTCATAAGGGGAAATGTATGCGCTTTGGTGTTACTCCCAACATAAATGATTGATCATGGAGCAACAAAGGGCCTCAGGCTGTCAGGCTGAGGGCCTTGGACTAGCTGAAGTTTTCCACTCTCTGGTCCTTATTGCCGTGCAGGTGGCATAACCTAGTCTAGTGTTATTTGTGCTCTGCCAGCTAGTGACTGTGTGTTATCTGTCACTCTCTGTAAATATAAAGTGCCACGGTTGCAGCCTCTGCTCCCCCCAAAAGTTGTGTTTCACATACAGTGGGAACTCACATCTCGTAGTTTTGCAGGTTCCATGTTCCATCCCTCATGAGTCCTTCCTGCAGCAGCCGTCACAAATTTGGCAGCTCGTGACTCCTCAGTGGATCATTTCTCCACTCCGGCCCTATTTGCTTTCCTCCAAGAAGGTATGCAGCAAGCCCCATACTTATTTTGGGACAGGGCACCTTCCTGCCTGTGCATTCACAAAGACCTTTTGTCTTTTTTTCCCTCTGGGAGTTTTGATTTCTGCAGCAATTTACAAAGTGGAAAATACCACAGGACTTGGGCTGAAGGGAGAGGTAGAGGCTTTAAAAATAAATATCTATCCTTTGTGGTAATGAAGAATAATTAAGAAATATGATCCTGCACAGAAGATGCAAAGTCCAGAAGATAAATTGAGGCATAAGAAAAATCCTGTCATTTCAAAATTACTCTCCTAACTTGGGAGGAGGGTATTTATTGAAAGTTTGGACCTGGCGTTACTGGGCACATCTCTGAGGATCCCGAGCATCACGCCTCTTGCCCAGCTGCACCCATGAGGTCCGTCTCGTCTCCCGCCTCTTTTTCTGCTGCCAGTGGACGCGGGCGCAGTTGAGGGGCACGGCCCGGGTACGGGCAGCAGCTTCATTTGGGCTTCACCCTCCCTTTGGGCATGTGCAGAGCGCACGTCTGTCCCTGGGAGTGTGTGTGAACGTGAGTGCGGGCGCCAGGGCTGCCGGCGGATAGGGCCCTTCGCCCCTCACCTCGCCAGGCTCACCTCCTCCCCGCCGCTCTCCTCACTCTGCTCTCACCACGCTCCTCCCCTCACCTCCCACGCCGCACGGCTCTCCTCGCTCTCTCCCCAGCACTCTGCCCTCACCTGTTCCCACTGCTCTCCCTCGCCTCTCCCCGCTCGCCCCCCACCTCTCCCCACTCTCCCTCACATCTCCCCTCACCGCGCCCCGCTCTCCCCACTCTCCCCTCACCGCCCCGCTCCCTCGCGCGCGCGCACGAGTGACATCACCCCTGTCCAATCAGCCGCCGCCGCTCCCCGCGCCCCGCTCGGCCCCGGCGGCCCCGCGCGCGGCGGGGGAGTAGGGGCGCGCGGGCGGCTGTCAGGCGGGCGCGCGGGCGGTGGGCCGTGCCGAGCCGAGCCGAGCCGTGCCAGGTGCGCGCAGCTGAGGCGGGACGCCGCGGGGTGACAGCCCGGCTGTGCGGCAGCACTGCGCAGGTAGGGCACGGCTCGCTTCGTAGCTTTGCGCAGCGGGGTCCCGCTTTAGAGACGCGAGTAAGAGCCGCCACCGCGGCCCTGCCTCCTGTGAGGGGAGAGGGCAGCCCCCGGCAGCGGGGCCGGGCGCGGGTGGGACTGCGCGGGCGGGGACCCTGCCGCGGCGGGGGAGTCAACTTGCCCGGTGCGGCCGGGGGAGCTGGGGCAGGTGGCGGGCGGCCGCGGCCCCTCGCCCCGCGGCTGGGCGGCGGGAGAGCCCCGAGCTCCCCTCCGGTCTGCGGACGCGGCGTTGGCCCGCGGACGGTACCGGAGCCCGGGCCTGGGCGGCGGGGCCCGCTCCTGTGAGGCGGCCGGGGGCGGCGGTCGTTACAGGGCGCGGGAAGCGGGGGGGTGGGGTGGAGGAGCCGCCCTCTCCTAGGGCGACTGGGGACGGGATTACTCGGACCCCCGGGCTGCCGAAAGTGGGACGCTTTCCCCGGGTGATCCTCTGGCGAACGCTGTCCCCTCGCGAGCGCAGGCTCCGCGGGGGGAGAGGCGAGCTGCCGTGCATCCGTGCTGCGCCTGCCGCACGGCTCGCCGGAGGGGCCACGGGGGGGTGCCGCAGGGAAAACCTAATTCTGGGTTTTGTCTCTGGTTCTTACTGACGCACGTATGGATTTTGGCAGCGTGTGGAAAAATGTATCCGTACTGTGTTCTTACAGCGCATCATTTCAGCACCGCTGTTGCTGCGCGGGTTGTCTTTCAGAGCAGTCTGCACGCCCAGAGGCAGCCTTGCTCCGTTTCATTTACTTGTTTGCGTTTTGCGTGTGTTTAATGGTGATCAGCTAAAAAGGGATATTTTTCATTGCACCTTCTTGCAGTAAAAATAATAGTGTTTCACTTTGTTTTCCCCTTGTAAAATGCTAATTATGCTTCTTTTCTGTGTCACTTTTCCGTGAATGGCAGTAATTCAGACTGACTGTAGTAACACCTGCTGGTGAGAACAGAAATACCACTTGCGGACACTGCCATTGCTGAGCTCTGCTAAGAGTCACCTGAAGGGGCTGAGCATGCCCGTGATGCTGTGCCTGAGCTGCAGACTACGTGAGGGGCTCTTTAGGAATTCCATCTGCTCTATGAAGCGCTATTTAATTCTGCTTATAAAACCTACCGGAGGTTATCTATGCAGTTAATCAACTATACTCCATTTAGTAATGAAGTAAACTATGACCTGTGAGCTAAGAATATTTTCAGTGGTTATTATATTAAAGCACATTAGAAAATATTTAAAGGGTTCTTTAAGGCTTTAAAAATAAACCATTATGTAATTATTGGTGTGTACAACTTAGGCAAAAGATTGCCTAAAAATGCAGCCACCTGTGCAGAGGTGGCTGTATCAAAGGAGGTCTGATACTTTTTACTTAGTATCAGTCTTTTGTGTAAAATTACTTGTAAACCAGTAAAAATAATGAACACAGGACTTGAAATTGCATAAAAGCTGGGAAAAGCTTTCTGAAATAACGTGAAGTTATAAAAATTCTCAATTTTTCTGTTCTACCATTAGAAACTTTTAAATGTCTTTCTTGCAGTGCAAATGTTGTACAAATCCCTATGAAAGGACGATCTTTGGCCCATGTTGTATAAATAATAATAATCGACCAAAATTCCTTTAATAAGAACTTTCCTTAATGTTGCAGGAGCCTGTTGGTAGTATGGAGCTTTTGTTTACATTTGAATGTGTATTATCAGCATCAGTTGCTTAGTTTTTATATTTGTGTTTAGTGATAGTTGACATTGCATCAAAATACACCTTATTCATCCCTAAATTTTGCAAAAAGTAAAAATAATAAGCTAAGCAAAAGACTTCTGTCCTTGTCCATGTTTGTATTATCTACAATGCTGTTCTAAACCAACAAAAGATTCCAGTTTTACTTCTGACAGACCCCAAAAAGTAGTGCAACCTCAGCACAGCTGCATGATAATGCAAGAACTTACTTGATTTAAGATTCTGTGAAATCAAGTATCTTAAACACCTTCTGTAGAAGAAATCACACATTATTAATGTTATGGAACAAAAAGCTTCTAAGTGCCTTTTTGAGCATGTCTTTCTGATACAGCCTTGACTACATGATCACATACTATCTTTTTTCTACAGGAACCCTGTCTCATTCAGTGCACGGGATGGATGGAGCTCACTTAACACAATTCAGTATTTTTAATTGATCACTGTGTGAGCCTGTGATTTATTTACTCCACATTACTCAACTCTGCTTTGAAGACAGAACTGATAACATCTGTGTGGGCTTTGCTAAAGTGCTTATCATTACATGATCAGAATGTCTCACAAATAATTATTAGTTTATCAAACACTACCTAAGATGAGACAAGACTTTTACAGGTGGTGAACAGAGGCACAAAGAGGGTTAGGTAAAATATTCATTCATTTTTGGTGTCCAATTTGAAATTCTTGTRAATATGTTTGCTCAAGTTACAACTGCCACTGCTTTTAGTAACAGTCCTGAGTGTTCCACACATCTGTGAATGTATCTGCAGAGTGGATGGGAAAAAGAGGAATTCACAGTTAATTACAAACTATGGAAATTTTGGGTTAAATGGTGTGTGTTAAGAGGAATGGGGGAAACTACAAAAGGGAGGACTTTAATCGTTAGAGCCTTTGTGCCATATTACAGAGCCCCTGTCCCTTTTTCTTTCTGCAAGCCCTGCCTCATTCACTACACATATTCCTATTCTTCAGTAGGTAAGACAAGAGTCCTATCTGCATTAGGTTCTGTATCATCTTCTGTGCATGTTCATCCTGTGCGCTGAATGAGGCAAGGTAACTTTGAAGAAGTACATGTTTATTTAAATATTGTATAAAAATGTACACACTCAAGGGAAGTGAATTATGGTTGCACAGACAACAGTGTTTGTCATTTTATAACTTTTGAGTGTTGATTTAGTAACCTTAATAATATTCTTTCATGTTGTTTGTGGGATAAAATGTGCATACATGTCCCATAAACTTTCTTAAAACCTAGAAAACTAAAGTGAATTAAAAAAAAAAAACAAACAACAACAAAAAAAAAMAACAAAAAAACCCCCACCAAAAACCAAACCAAGAAAACGCAGAAAATTTTCAACTCTCAAAGTAAATTTCTTCCTGTGTTACTGTATTGGACCCACAATAGTTATCAACAGGATTGGAAAAGTTGAATCCTTTGCAAAAGCTCTTGAACTTTTACCATTATGAGAGTGCAGACCCTTTTATGTGCAGTCCCTTTTATATACACCCATGATAACGCAGAATGGCATAGTTTGTAGTGCATTTGCACAGGTACTTCTAATAGCGGAAAAGTGGTGAAAGACTAGAGTCCTTTCTGTTCTAGGCTTTAGAGAGAATGTATCATGGTGGATGAGGACTCTTTTGCCAGTCTTCTGCAAGCACAGTCCTTTTCACTTCATCCTTTATACATGTATCCTAATGACAGTCTCCTTATCCTCCTGTAGCCAGTCTCAGTCTTCATTTTTTAGGTATTCCTGGTCTTGACCGTTCCAAATTTGGCTTCAGTTTCTTGTCTCAGCCAGTCCTGTCTCTCCTTGCTTTTTGCCTGTCCGCATTCCTTCCATTTACTTTTCTTTATTCCCCAGAGCTTCCTCGTCTTGATTTGCTACATCAGTCCAGTCTAGTCTCCTTCTCTTCTGTCTCCAGTCACTTTTTCTGTGCTTTTACCAGACGTTGGTCTCAATTTTTACTCTTCTTCGTAGATCATAAGGTGGCTTTTGTTATTCTGCACTGAAACAACACAGTACTTTCTTCTTACAAGTTGGTTAGTTTTTGGTACATTTTTAGAGATACAGGGAAGAGCGTAGCATTAATTCAAAGCTTGCCTATGTTGATGGCTTCAAACCATAGTCACTTACATTTTTTGAAGTAAAAGACACTTGCTGAAAGAAGAAGAAAATTGATGTGTCTTTCCTCCATTGTTCCTTTTAAAAATTGAACTCTTGAACAAATTTTTCAATGAGGCATGTAAGTATGTGTTCCTATATAGACATTGGCAGAAAGCAAGGACAGACAGGACACTTACTTTGCCAAAGTTGTAAGCAGTTGTAAACATTAGAAATGCTGAGCAACTTAAATAGTCCTAATTGTGAAGAGACATCAGCCATTCTGACTGGAGCATATACTGTATTTTTGCTTAACTTTGCTAAGTTTTGGGGGTTTCTGGGCTGGCAAATAAAATAACATGATTTGGGTTTGGTTTGGGTTTATACTTATTTCTTTCATTTTATGTTAAGGTTTTGTAACAGCTACTTTAGAGAAATATTTACAAAAAGAAGATGTAAGCCTCTCACTGAATTGAGATCTGAATAAAACTGTGACTGGTGGAGTTACCACTGCACCACAGTATTTTGTTTACATAAGGTGGTCCTTTTGATGTGATAAAAATACTATTTGCAATAACTTAGTAGCTCTCATGTCTGAAATGGAGGGCATGGATGAGTTATGGTTTCCACCACAGACTGAATTTTATAATTAATGTAAGACAATATGTAAAAATATTTTCCTATCTGTGGAATCTTCTTAAGAGCTCATACGAGCAGTGCAGTGTTGAAATGAAGGAATATAAATATATGTATTTGACAAGTTCTTTGCTTGTATTTATGTAATGCTTTTATAATTGACACATAGTGGCCAGATTATGTGTTGTTCCCATGCAAACGGATTAGCTTGTAGCATAGAGATCATGATTTAGTCACAAGATGGGTGTATCTTTTTACAGCTTTATAGGAAACATCCTGCTTTACCATAGACAATTCATTTTTCTCCAGTTTAGCAAAATAGTTGAACACAAACGTAACTGTAAGTTGCTGTTGATTCCTGGTCAAGCCAGTATTCAAAGTTGTTAGGCATGTTCTTGAATTTACTGCTGTATTAGTTTCTGCATGAAATTGTTTTTCTTATCCATGAAATTTGAGTAATGCACTTCAGCTTAACAACTGCTAAATATAATTTGTTTGTAAAAATCAAGGAAAGGTGTTGATATATTCAGTCAAGCATTGGAACAGATTACTCGGAGAAGTTGTGCAGTTTCCCTCCTTGGAAGTTTTCAAGACTCAAATGGGTAAAGCCCCCAGCAACCTGATCTGATGTCTTAGCTGACCCTGCTTTGAGCAGGAGGTTGGGCTAGAAACGTCCTGAGGTCCCTTACAACATGAGTTATCCTATGATGTTATCCTGTCATTCTGTATAAGGGGGAAACATCAATATACAGTCTGAACAGTACTTTCTGAAAGGGGAAGGATAGCTGTGCTAACAGGCAAAATGTTTAATGTCTGAATGAAATACTTCATGTTACAGACTGAATTCCCTTTTTAGTTTTCATTTGTAATTGTTTTTAAATGCACAGCTAGTTTTGCTGTGTGCATTACGTAGGCTTGATATTATATTATAGGCCTGTTTTATGGGAGATATTAACAGGATTCAGTAGCTTGCTCAGTTAACATTGGTATGTTGTAACGAGTTGTAGTACTTAAATAATGATACCTCTTCAGTTTCATCGGAAGAAAGGATCCCTTTTATTAATACAGTTGTTTTATGTTACGAAACTTACATTTTTTCAAACAAAATCTCACACACTTAATCTGAATGTAAATATTTAAAATAAACACTGGATGTTGATAAGTGGAACAGGCTGTTAATGTCTCAATGTTGTACCTAGTTAAGGTGCTAATCTTTCTGGGAATGATCAGTGCTTGCTGAATGAGGGAGATAACTAGGTGCCCTGTCTTAAGCAGAGGGATGGGACAACAGAAGAGTGACTGGTTCTAACACAGCAGCTGCAGTGAGATGGGGAGTTTTGGATTTACCACAACTGGGAAAGAAGTCCATGTCATTTTAAACTTCTGTGTTCTGTAAACCCAATGATTTTTTGGAGTACCTCTTATAATTCAAGTAATATGTGACGCAGTGATGAATACCTCTTTTTTTGAAAGCTATTTTGATTTTATGAATATCATAAATTCACCTTTCATGTATAGTTTTGTTTTTCACTATGTCTTTTCTTCAGGCTTTTCATGTTCAAGCCTAATCACAGCTTAGGAGAAATAAAATAATTTATTTTGTTTCTTGTGTGAGAAAAGAAAAGCAGCCTTATACCTAAATATTTCTTAATGAAGACTTTCTTCTAGAGAACTGGATTTCCAACTAGTATGCTTTCTTTGAAACTTGAAATAAAGCTGACTTTGTTTTGATAAAGGCGGTCAGTTGTCTTGCCAACTACTCACTGGTAAGACCTAAAATAAAGTTGAAAAGAAATTGAATGTCTCGATATGTTGAAGACCAAACCAGTATTTTCCTTTACCATTATTAGTGAACTTCTAAAAGTGCCTAGTAGGATAACTTACCTGTTGATAAGGCTTGCTGTTTCTCACTGCTGTTGCTAGTAGTACTTTTAGCTAAAGTATCGCGTTTTTTCACTATGAACATTTTTGAGCAAAGCAAAAAGAAAATAATAAGGATTAAGATAAATGTGAGAGAACAGCTAGAAATACACATTTTTTTGTATTTCGTCTTGTGAAGAATAAGGCCATCACTCTTTTGTATTATTGCCAGAAGCCCAGCTTGCCTTTCATCAGCTGTCTACAGTTTAGTTCTTTTCAATATTCCAAAGTTCATTTTTATAACAGTTTCCACGTCAGATTTTCATTATAAAGGAGCTCCAAGGGACACCAGCTGCTATTGAAATAGGTCTTGGGAAGCCTGGCATTCCGAAATGCTCCTTTTTCCCCTTCTTCTTATTACTTCCTGAACAGTCTTTGCTCTTGATTTTTGTTATACCTTTTCCCTCTGACTTTTCCTGGCCCTGTAATTTTTCAAAATTTTTTAACATATTAATGTTTTGGAAAAGTATCCAGTTCTGCCACTTACACTAGGTGTAGCAAGGATATCCCTGGAAAAGGCATAATCAGGCCATCACAATGGCAAAATTAGTCTACAGCTTGACTGTAATAGGTTGGTTTTGAAAGTCACAAACTAAAGACTGATTAATGTGGAAGTTCAGTATTATCTGAGCTTAAAAAATTATGTATGAATTTCTTTTTGATTGCTTTCATTTCTTTCATGACTCTTTATATAACACATAAGAACCGTGCCGGCTATTGCRAAAAAAACCCACTAAAGAATAACTAGTGGAATAGTGCCAAGCCTGACTTCTATTCTAAACAACTCTGGTGATAGCTCAGTTATACTTTGTTGTTTAAACATCTTCCATTTCCGTTTTGTGTTAGGTCTTGTCAGATAGATACTTTGTTGTTGTTTGTTTGGTTGTTGTTGTTTTTGTTTGTTTGTTTTTTGTTGTTTTTTTTTTTTAAAGTCAGTGTAGGAGAAAAGGCTTGTCCTCAGAGTTATGGAGAGAATGCTGAATAAAATCCTCGGTTCTTTGGCTCATCATCATAGTTCATTGCGTCTTTCATTTCTTGATGTTGATCTGCCCCATTGAAAAGTAGATTTTTGCAAAATTTACCGATGCATTAACTGAAAAATTACAGTATATGGTGAATAATTCCTATCACAACCAATTTATCTCAAAATTCTTGTCTTTTTATGAACAGTTTATCTGTGTAAGCATAGTATTAGCAGTTTAGATGAAGAATTAGTTTCCTTTTAAGTAGCTGATATTTACAAAATAAGAATCTGGAAAGCATCAACAAAACCTAATCAAAATTATAAAAAAATTGCATAATGGAAAAAATACATAACTGTCTCATCTGACACATTGATCTGGCCTCATCCAGTCACCATTATGTTAACATATATTTGTATACATACACAAACATATCTATATGCATGGTCTTTTTCTTTTTTTTCTCCCAATGCACTTCTATTTTTCTGAAGATAGTGGACTGAAAAGGAGAGTTATCTCTAATAAATACCCCAAAAATAACGAAAGGAAAGAGAAGCAGATAATCTCAAGTAGCATGATTTTTAAGAAATGAGTTTAGAAGTTACTAATTGCATTATTAAAATGTCAGTGTAAACAGTACTTTGAGGTACTTGCATTGTATTAATGAAATTAACAAGAAAAATAAAGTATATTTACTTGGTAATGGATGCTTTTTATTCTTCTGGGGACCTTCCACCAATATGTGCATAAAATGAGTCATTACTTGAGGGATTTTCTTGAGCTGAAGTATTTCTCCCTGTTTCTTCTTGGAAAAATCATATTGAATATGAATCAGGATCAAAAATGGTGTAAACTCTCCCTCTGGGATAGTGGAGTGGATAATTGTTTTAAAAATTTTAAATAGCTTTTTGTTTTTAATGTGATGGTGATCTGTGTTTTATTAGCTTGGAATACTTGAGATGACTAAAGGGTTTTGAGTGAAAAAGACTTGATTGCATTTTCATTACCAGCGATTTGCTGGTTCATTTATTATTAGGCTGTGTGATTACAAAATGTGATTTTGGGGCATGGAGGAAAGTGGCATGTCTGAGAAGAAAGATTAATTTGCACTTAGCTGTATAGGTGAGATACAGAAAAGGATAAATCTGACTAAACCAAGTATTTTGTTGTTGTGGAAATGGGAGTTTTCAATCTGCTGCTCGGAATGGCAGTCTCTCCTACAGAAACTTAAAGGCATAAAGAAAGTTTTGTAGTTAAAACAGCCCCAGGTTTGTAATAAACCACAGCTGTTCCCATTTCCGCTGACATTCTTTTATTGTAATACGTTCTGTGGGTTCTCTGCAGACCAGCTGACCCAGTCTTAAACGTGGCTGAACCATAAAACCTGTTTTGTCTCATAGAAATGAGATCTTATTTGAAGCGTTCAAAAGATAGAAAGACTTTTTTTTTTTCTTCAGAATGATTAACTCCACTCCAATGTGATGTTTGTATCTGAAGTTACAGCAGCTTCATATAATTCAGATCTTGCCTATGCATATACTGGACAGAGGTTTAGGATGGGGTTTTTTTGTTTGTTTTTTTTTTTTTTTTTTTTTTTTTTTTTTAAACTAGGACAACTCTGAAAGAACCATACTTTAGTGTATTACCATATACTTATGTATTACCTCAGTTTTATTTACATTCATGTAGCAAGCTTTTGTGGCCTACTGAATATTTTTTAGCTGATCTTATCCTTGGCAATGTTGCTAACTGACAGTATTTAAACTGACAGTGATTAGATAAAGCCTGCAAATAGTCACTAAGGTTTCCTATGTGTGTGTGTGTTTGGTTTTTTGGGTTTTTTAAAACACCAGGCACTCTTTTTCCGCATCTATGCTAACGTTTATGTGTACTGGTGTGACAAGAGAAGAAAGGGAAGTATGGAAAAAATATATGTGCCTTTTTGGCCACTGTCAAAGAAATTCTAGTATACCACATAAACCAATGAGAACAGGTCACATTTTACTGTTGTGTTATTATTTAATACTATCAAAACACCTACAGTATTTTATGTTACAGAACTACTCAGCTTTCAGACATTCTTTGCAGACCAGCTTGAAGAAAAACTGGTGGATTAATGTAAGTACAGTGAAGGATATAGAGCATCTTGAAATGTAATTTTTATTTCAGCAGTTTGGCACTTGTCTCTAGACAGCCCCTTGCTCGGGTCAGCACGCTTCTAGGTATAACTATTTTGATACTTGTTTGTGACTGTCTAAACTAAAGCACTCCAAACATTTAGGATATTCTTGGCCTATTTTTCAAGGATTTTCATGGTTAATGAGGTATTAATATTTTTTTTATAGATAGCAAATCTCTTTTTATAAAAGGGGAAAACATTTATTGTGTGGGTACTAGCTAGATACTGTGCTATTTAATGGGGTGTGCGAGCAGCCAAAGAGCAGTTATTTGGCGGTTTGACTTGAAGACATTGTAATCTAAGATAACCATATTTCCCTTTGAATTATTTTGTTATCTGTGTAGCTAATAAACTACATTTTGGAAATTTTGGTTTACTGGCAGAGCAATTCCAGTTCAGCTTCATAAAACATAGGTCATCATTCCAGAGAGTCCAGGGGCTAATTTTTGCCTGCTCCAGGAGAATCAGTTGTTAAATACACATTCCCAATAATTTTTTTGCTTGTCACTTTGTCTTATTCATCTAAAAGTTTTGTCAGAACACAAAATTCAGTAAGGACTTTTCAGAGTTAAATATAGACAGATTTAAATGGGAGGACGTTTTATTAGCTGTTAGCATTAGGCCTTTAACCTTTATCATCCAGATGCAAGTTTTGGGCTGGACTGAGCACTCTCTGGCTGAAGATGTTTACTGTAGTATAGAATAACAATATTTAGGTGTTTGGAGTAACCTCGCAGAACATAAACATTTGTGCTTCTTCTAAACAGTCCTTCCGGATGTTGCTAAGCACTTACATAAAAAGTGTATTTATGTTTGTGGCTTTATGTCTGTCAATCTACAGTTTTTTTTTAATTCTGACTTCATTATTCCTGTTCTGTGGCATCTTTCCCTGGGAATCTGTTTAGTACATGTGAAAAAATGCCAACGTGTGCATTTGGGTAATGTTTTAAAAGGTTATTTAATCTTCCTGGCAAATAGCAAAATTTTCTTTTGCTGGATRTATTAGTATTGTTTGTGCTCATGCTTGTCTCTGAATTCATGGCCCATTAAAACTTGTAAACCTGGCTTTCGTCCAGGGTGGTTCTCTCCCCTGGAAGTTCTCTTGATGGCCTGGGGAGAACCCCTTGGGTAAACTTGATCTCACTGCTAGGGGTAGGGAGTGATGAGAAGCTGGGTCAGAGGAGGTAATAGATAACGAGTGCTAACACACGTTTCTTAATTTGCCTATCCTGTTCTGTACTTCAGTCTAAAGTTGTCTGCATGAGCTTAAATTCACATCAGTGATTTAAAATAAATAGTCTGATTTTGCCCTAGTCTGGATTAGGACCGCTCATAAGTTTACTGACTGTCTCTCAAAAACAGAATCATCTGAGACAGATTTCAACAAGTAGTAGGAGTGTGGCCAATTCTTATGTTCCTGCAGTTGTCATGTTAGACCCTTCAAGATTCTTCCAATTTGGAAAATAATTACCTGTGAAATTATCTGTCTGCTTAGACGTAGTTGTCTTTCAGACTTTGTTCTCGTGAAAGGCACCCAAGAACTGGAGGTCCTGACTTGGTCTGTGAACATGTTTGCTGTTAATTGAATGGTAACTTCAGAACAGCAGCATCTCAGAAGGCTTGCCAGGCCAAGATTATGGGCTTCAGCTGATCCCAGGATGTAATATGGAAACCTGATACCCAATTCATAATTTGAACTGTAAGCCTGCCGTCTCTCAAAATACCTAAAAAAATAAATAAAGAAAGATGAAGATAACTGTGATACCAGATAAGGACATATTTTCCTGTATTAAGTACAGGAGCGTATAATCAAATCAAAGATGGAAATTAGTATAGCAGGATTATTATTTTTAATCATTATGTGGAGATTTAATAGAAAAAAATCTAAAACTTTAATTCAAGCCAAGCAATTCAAGAAACTGCTTGATGACTGAATATACTGAAACTATGGACTATGTTTTTTGTTAAAACCTTTCACTTTTGCATGCACAAAACTCCCTGTTTTCTAAGTATTTGTAGTTCAGTTGTTGCTGTTATATTTTAAACAATTTTACTGCTCTTCCTACACTTCTACATTGTAAATGTTTCCAAATAAGATAATTTTTCTTATTTGCATACTACACACATTTTTGCATGTATTTGTGACTTACTGTATATAATTGGGCCACTTCTGAGGGAGGAATTGTAGCCTGCCAATTAATTTATATTTCAGTTAGTTTGTAGGAAGATAGGGACACTTATAAGGATGAGCTTTTTAGATGCAAAGTTTTGCATTATTGCATGTAGATCAGTAGAAACATCTGTATTCTTGTTTTTCAGTTAGTCAAACCTAGAAGGCTGCCTTAGAAGACAGCTGAAAGCAATGAAGGAATCCCTTATAGATCAGTTTCTGAAATTGCTCATCCAGAGCTTTGGGTTTAAATGTTTTCTCAGTTCAGTGTGATATAAAAGCAGAAATATTTGTTGCAGACTTTTAGAAATACTCTCTTATGGTTTTACAGACAGTTGGAAATAGTGGGGTTTTTTTGTTAATTCTGACTGCAGAAGTGTACATAAGCATTACTGTGTCTCTTTTTTCTCTGTTGGTCTAGTGACAGTTGGCAGGTGCTAGCTTCCAATAAGTGAGAGTTGTAAGCTGCACAGCTTGGTAGTTGGCATAGAAGCTGGGTAAGGAAATTGCCGCCTCCTCTTATGCTACAATATAGTCTTTTTAAGACAAGTTCTTTTTCTTTTCCAGAGAAAATCAGCCATTATTCAGTTTTCTCAAAGAAAGAGTGCATACATGTAGGCAGCATGTGGAAGAAGTACTTGTCCTCAGAATGGCTTGTGTTTTGCTGAACCAACTAAGAGTTGACAGCTCAGTCTCACCAATATTTTTTGAAAACCACTCTAAGAATGTTTGAAAGTTAAAGTGGGTGCCAGYTGGGAAAAACTTTAGGGGTACCTGTGTGAAATGAGTGGCAAAAGATAATCCTGTTCAAGGAAAAATAAAGTTGTCAGTTTGCAGTTATACAAAGAATGGCTCCTTTTTTCCCTCCATTAAAAATAACATTTCTATACCGTGCATCTGAAAATATGATTCTTTGCTCCTTCTTTTTCCTTCCTGCTTACTTGAAAATGAGGAAGAAAAGTTCTCTTTCTGCGAATTAGAGGAGAAAATATTATTCTGAGATTCTATTGCAAGTTTTTTCTACCGTTAAGATGATTCATTAGGAATATGCTTATAAATTAATTTTCATTGAAGCAGCACTTCTGTGTGTCACTCAGAATCAGACTGCTGTACAAACATACTTTGTATGAATAGCAATAATAAGGTCCATTAAGTAGGTATAGAAACCTGATGAAAGACTGGAAAGTGAAAATGGTACAGTTAAAAACATTAAGGAATGTGTGGAAAGCATAGGAATATCTTGGTGTCTTCCTCATTGAAGACTCTAGCTCCTCCTTTAAATTCATGGTACAAGGAATTTTCTTTCAAGAAATACATGATTCTTAGGACAGATGAGTAACTGTTCTTTATATAATGTTTATATTTGAAACCATTTAGGAATTTCTAATAAAATACAACTTCTGTCTTTACCTTTTGTTTAAAACAATGTAATTATGCATGTTGCTGACTGTAAAGGATTCGTCTTGAAAGTGGTATCAGCAAATGCTAGATTCTCTTTGTAACGCTCTCTGACTTGACGTGCGTCTTCTGTTCTAACTTTTTACACCTTTGGTGTCAATACTTTATTCCCTCCTCTTAAGCCTATGTTACTCTTGTTACTTTGGGTCAGAGAATCATGGTGTTATTCATCTGAAAGAAGAACCCACCACCACCACCTTTTAGCAATAAAACATTGATACAGCAATTATGCAACTTATTTTGTTTATATTTTATATAGCTAGCTATGTAAATATACTTGTATAGTACAGTTGTATTTTAATATCACTTGAAGCTTGTTAATTACATAGGAATTGTTTTTGTCAATACAATACTTTTTTAGGAGCGTTGCCAGTTCAGACTTCACAGATGATTTAACAATGAGGCTTATGTAATATGAGTTACATTTGTTTGGGGTTTTTTTTTTTGTTTGTTTGCTTTGTTTTGTTTTTTTAAATGGAGCAACAGTGGAGTTAACAGTGAGTTGTTTTGCAGGATATTACTGCTGAAAGACATTTAAAAGTGTATTTTGCTTCTAACAGTTATTAAAGATTTTGGCAGTGTATACCTGGCAGGGTACAAATCACAGTGCACTTCAAGTCAGAATTACAGAATTCACAGAAATCTGGCATTCCGTGAGCCTAGAGGAGTCCCTTCGTGCATCAGATACAAGATCTGAGCTGATAATGTCTTGGAGTTTGTAGTACCTTTTCTTCTAAGTCTTAATAAAACATTTCTTTGAGTATATTTTCAGAGACAACTTAAATTGTATGAAGAACAAAACCACATGTTGAAAAAAATACATTATTGTGCAGGTATTGTAATGCATGTCAGGGTGTGTAGGAGATTGGGTCCTGATCTCATGTAGAGCATCCAAGCACGCTTGTAAGTTCTCCTTTCCCTGATAGGTGAGTGAGTTAGGGAGAGACAGATCCCAATGAAAATTTATTAGAACAACTTTTATTAATTAAGCTTTTATTATGAATAGAGTCAAGCTATTATTAAAAGCAGATAATTATTTGCATGGTACATTTGCTTATTCCCTCCCACTGTTCTCACACCCACAGGTACATGCTGTCACACAGACACTGCCACACACTCAGTCACTCACAGTCACCCGTATGGAGGCCAGCCCAGCTGTTTGCTCACCGGGGAGAGCTGCGCTGGCGTGACAGTGGCTTCTGGGCGGGTGTGCAGAGAGTCCCTCACGGGRTCCCTTGTTTCCTCAGCAGCACATGCGGTCCTGCTGCCTCTGACGGCACACAGGTGCCACTGCCACCTCGGATGTGGTCTGAGTTGCACAGCCCTTCCTTGGTGCCAGCATGTCCTGGTGGCCTTACGCGTGCTYGGCAGACTCTGGGTCTTCCTTCATTTCTTGAAGATGTAACAGGATGACAAATCTCCAGACCTTGTTAGCATTTGGTAGACTTTTACACCATTCTTCTCGGCATGACGTTTGCTCTTTCTAGCCTGCTGTTTTCTGGTGACTGTTACTCATCCGCACCCGTAGAGTCCCATTTACAGAAACTCCCAGTGACAGGTTTTTTATGACAACGCTACTCTTGGACAACTGGTACTTCAGCGTGAAACTGCAATGGGAAGTCCTTGACCTGTGAAACATTTTTCTCAGCCTTCTCTCAATCTTAATTTTACATTTGGAATTGAACTGTGATCAGTTTGAACTTTGAATTTTCTTTTTGTTTTCTAATGTGCTTCTATGGAGGTTTTATTATTTGTTCTGCTGGGACCAACTTCAATCCCATTTTCCAATTCTTATAAAAATAGTAATGAAAAACTTGTTACATCAAAGGCATTTCATGACAATTTTCTCTAACTTCGTTTATGCAATTTGAATGGCAATAGCAAATGTATTTATTATAACTTTGTGAACTATTTCTGTAAAAGTAGTCATCTTTATCTCAAGATTGTCCTTCCCCTTTCTCAGTCACAAATATTAATAGATTTTGTTCCATTTTACCAAATTTTTCATAATTCAAATTCTGCCTTGAAGCTTGTGTTACTGTGAAGCTTCCCAGCTGATGCTGAAAATGGAAAGAAGTTAAATCTAGTGGTTTACCATAACTTTAAGGTATATTGCACCCTCTGCAGGTGTTATAATTCCTAGAAAGAAATAGGAGAAGGCATTATGGATTCCCACTGTGATTAGCTGGTTATTAGGTCTGACATTAATCACACATGTGGAAGTATGCATTGGGAATAATTTAGCTGACGTCAAGGGAGTGGCACTGACATAAAACTGATATTAATGAGCCTTATCTGCAGACAACTTTGAAGTTGAGAAGTAATTTACATAACATCTTTCTTTGTCCACAAAAGAGTAGATTAATTCAGCTTTTTAGCTGCTGTTAATTGGACAGCTCTCAAAGTACTATTTCTTCACTGCAAGTAATAGGAAAAGATCTGACCTGGAAATGTAAGAGCACTACAATTACTGTTCTGTCAATACTATTCAATACTGTTCTATCAGCTATTTTTCATACATAAAATTCTTTTCATATATTATATTTCTACATGCCTGAACAATATCTGAACCCTCTCCTGAGAGGATCTCCTTATAACCTATTGTCTTAGCGGCTTGAAGGTCACTCTAGGTACCTATGTAGGTTCTCAGGTGATGTTGGCATTACATTATACAGAACTTGTAATGGTCGTATCCCATTAGACGATCTCTGAATTTTATCATGTAATACCATACTGCTTTCCATGGATAGATACGTAGAACAAGGATGCAAATTAAGTTTAACTTTATCGCTTTGCAAAAGCCATTTCACTAGCTCTGTTTCGTATATTGATTTAGCTGCAAATGGAACAACAGTATATTTGAAGAAGTTTTAAATGCTGCTCCTGATCTAATACATTTCATTTTTGATGCTTGCTAAAGGCAGCTTGAATGCTTCAGCATGCGGATAAATTTAGGTTGTGCTTTTCACCTGTGAAAAGAATTGAATCTCTTGTGAGTGTTGGCATTAGACATCAAACTAGTTGGACTTACCATTGTGTAAGTTAGGTAGGTTATTTCTCTGCTTTTTGGTGTCTGTGGGTGCTCAGCATTTCATATATCCTTTAGATACAGATTGCAACATAGAGCGATGTTTTAATTTCATTTCAGGACTCTTAATTACCTAAACATTTCATTTGGCTCTGATATGTACCTTCGAGCATATTGGCTGCAGAGTGTTCACTTGGTAGTTTCACTGTATGGGGTTGTCAATTTTATGTGATGAATAGCTCAGTAATTATGGAGGCATTCCATACTTTGTAACTCTACAGTGAATTGTGAATTCCATTAATTCTTAAAAAAAAGCTAATTCAAGTTCTTTAGGAATCACTAAACTGTATTTTTAAATAGCATATTTATAACTCTGAGTCTTGAGATAATTTTCTGAGAACCTGCAAGTAAATTAGACAATTAGTTTCAATTAAAATTAACTAAAACCTGTGTTCTTGCAGGAAATTAATATCTGTGTCTATCTTCTTTTGTTCCCATTGTTGTTCTGAATGATTATGGTAATGTAACTAAACAATTTGAATTTTTCACCACTGTTAATATTGACATGTTGTGTATAAATATTTGAATACTTCAGTTTGTGGTAAGTAAAAATTAAGTTTATGATTTTATAGGCTACCAAAAGGCCATGTAAACAATGCTCAACTAAGGCTACTGTGACATTAAAAAAGAAAAGAAGCCATTGTTATTTAGTGACAGCTACTTTGTACGTAACAGTTCTTGGCTCCCTAAATAGTTAAAATTAACATTGATTTAAAATAGAGTGACTAGAGACCAAGCTTTAAAGTGTTTCAACCATTTTTATATTGTTATTGCTTAATGACACTGAAGGAAAAAAGTAGTGACTATCAGATACCAGATAGTACCTGTGTTCCCCTAAACTTTATTGACTGATGTATAAATGTAGTGCTGAATATTTGGGAGAGGGAGGGAAGAGYGTTTCATTCAGGTAGCGTTTCATTTTTTGATAGTTTTGCAGTATTTCTGAGCTTCAGTTGCTGATAATGCAATTCCTCATTTTAGAGTAGTCATTCTACTTTCTTCTGACTCTTTTCATATCAGTACTGTTATTAATCCTACAGATTTTTGTTCTGATTTTTTGCTATCATAAAGATACAGAAATTGAATTTATGAAGAGGTGTAGTGCTGTATTTTCAAATTGCATACTTAGATTTGGAATAGAATTGAAGATGTTGTTTATAAATGAGTAGGGTTTGGGGTGGAAAAAGTAAAGCATTTTCAACACCAGTTTGAATACCTATTTCATGGGTCTTTGAGTTAGTTTGAATATTGAAATACATGAATAGATCAAGGGAATGAATGATATCCCAGGTGATTTCATCTGTTGCTTGCCACAGAGGCAATATATTTATTTTGAGAAAAAGCAGAGAGTAATTATATATTTTTTAGTGGATAAGCTCCTGAAAAATGTAAAAGTTGTTGTGTCCCACTTAAAAAGTCAAAATAATCACCTTACAATATCTTGGTTTTATTAAATGGTGGGTTAGGACAGGATTTCTAAAACTCTTGTAGTGATCAGTTATTCAGTGTAATACTTCATATAAGGAGCAGCAGCAGAAGAGAAAGGTGACGAAGAATATCTTTTAAGTGTCACCGTGCAAGGGGCTATTTTTTTCCTGGTTTTGAATGCCTAATATTTTAAATTTTTCTTAATGTGAACAGACTTGACCACGCCAACCCCTTTTTCTCAAAATGCCAACCTCCTTGCAGTTTAATGTTTTTTTCCATATTTTAATGGAAGTACCTGATTGCACCATTTAATTTGGAAGAACTCTTGAGTCCTTGGCTGGAAAAAAGAAAACACTTTCAGGAGAATCGGGAAGAACACACTGACCCCACAATTACTGTCTGAACAGTGCAAATCGCAATGGTCCTTTAAAAGCAAGTTCCCCTAAACTATTTGCCAGTGCCATTTATCTCCTTTCAACTGCTCCTGTAGCTTAGTTTAGCTCACAGACATGCACAGAGTCTCACCAGATAATCCCCAAAAGACAGTGCTTGTATTTGTTATCTTTCCAGGCACAGTGTTTTCTGTCTTGGGAACCAATTTGATACAGGTTTCTGGTCCTCGTATGAGTGATTATACCAAGTAACGCCCTTAAATGTTTGGATGTAGAATTGTGAGCCTGCTATTTTTGTTGATGTACTGTATTTTAGTCCTATTTTTTTCCTTTTTTCCAGTACTTAAAACTATTGAAAGGTGTAAGCACAGTCAAAGAATAGGACAAAGTTTGAATAATTTTCGTAGATGCAAAGGAGGAAGAACTCTACTGAATTTCATTGCTCGATGACAGGAAGATCTATTTCAGTTTAAATTAATAAGTAATGCTGGTGGGTTTTTTTTGTTTGTTTGTTTGGTTTTTTTTTGCATAATGCAGTAGGTTGGTAATTTTAGAATACTCATTATGTTTAATTTTGAGTAAGTTTTATGTTCTGTTTCGGGATTTTGGTAGCTGTTCAAACAAGAGCATTCTGTATCGACACAATTCGAATGGATGGTTGTCCTGTACAATATGTGCAAGGGTGTTCTTTTCTCAGGGACTGAATTTCAGCTTTGACTGTTGAGAGTTGGGGATTATGTTCGTTTTCCCTCTCTGATTCAGATGCTGATGTGGCCCCTGGAGAATAGTCTTCTGGTTATCACCAGAGGCAGTAAATGAAAACTGTAAGATGGAAGAAGTAGGTCATGTTTTATGTTCTGGTTTTGAGTTTATCGCTAAATGGAGTAATAGAAAAGTGAATGCATACTGAAACTTTAGGGCATCATCTGCTGGTGCTGATACTGTCATGAGGTGGAGTTTGACAGGTCCCTGATTAAATATTTGCATGATTGGATTTCATGAGAAAAGAGGTGATGATGATGTTTCAGCTTGAATTTGTGTATGATTCTAGTTAAACAGAAGTAGGGTTTGCCCTTGACTTTTTTTTCTGTGTAGATCTGGAATTGATTTTAGTTTATCTGTCTCTGAAGAATTTACTTTTTAAAAGAGATGACCTTTTTAGTGACTTGGGAAATTCTAGGAAGAACGCATTAGAAATCACTTAAAAAACCTGTCACTTATTACATCTTTTAATGAAAAACATCCTTTTGCTTCTCAGTTAGGTATCTCTTACAACAAACAAAAAACCCCTCCCGGAATGCTTAAATTATTTTTGTTGATACAAATAAATTTGAGTGAGCCATCTGAACAACCAAGAGTCTACAAGTCCTGAGGCACAAAATGTCTCCCATTGAATCAAAATGGATGCACAGTAGTGTTATTAAAATATTTTACTTCAAATTTTACATTCCTTTTAAGTATTTGCATGGAAGATTTGGAAATTTATTCAACCTGTGTTTTTTAATAAAAGGGAAGGCAATAGGTTTGACGTTATTTCGGCTCCTTAGAAATGTATTTCTGTCCTACTGAGCGCTGAGAAATTAAATTCTGTTTACAGACATTGTTTGTGGGTTCCTGTGGGATTTAGCAAGAAGTACCATAAAATTATCAAATAAAACATTCATAAAAATTAGTTGACTGAAAAAATAATGAATTATTCCCATCTTTGTCATAGTGATAGTTTAATGTTTCACTTTCATTTAGTAAGACAAAGGTATAAGGAAAAGATGAGCAGAAGAGTATTTGACAAATATGCTTTCACATACTAAATTTGTAGGTGAACAAAAGATACTAATCATGCATCTGCTTATTTTAGATAAATGTGATTATATATTAAAGATTTTAAATTTTCAGTCATTCCAGTTTTTATAATTGAAAACTTTTGAAAAGTATTTTGATTTGACATTCTCCATCTGCTAATGCAGGTAGCAGTCATGTCAAATAAACAGATGTCTTTTCATCAAGGTATATTGTCACCTAGCAACGAGAGAATTTACTAAACACACAGTCATATCAGCTAATTTTCCATCTGATCATCCAAAGTGATCTTAGAATCAAAAAGACAATAATGGAAGCTTGTTTGAGTAGAGGGGAAAAAAAAAGGAATTTGAAGATTTAAAAAAAAAAAGAGACTTCTGCATACTGCTAATCCTGTATTCTAGCGTGGAGAGCAAACACACAGAGATAACTTAATTTGCCTGTTCTAAACCAATCTAAGGCAATGGGGAAGCAATGTTGTTTTGTATTCTTGTAGTTGGTTTTCTTTATTTGTTTACATTTTGGGGGGTTTGTTTGGATTATTTTTTTTTTTTTTTTTTTTACTAGAGATTTTTGGTGATGGCATTATTTGGTATATANCAGGTGAACTGCATGACAAGAGATTTTTGGTGATGGCATTATTTGGTATATAAGTACCTATAATAAGTAATGCTAGTATTTATTGACTGCCACTACCATGTTTAAATGTAAGTTTGTGTATCTGAGTTACCACTTTATGCTTGTTATAAAATTATTATTTTGTCATAGTGTGAAACTAGAAGTTATATCAGTTACTAGAAGTCAGCATATTGCAGTAGTAGCGTACTGGTTACAGCACACTAATGCACAGAAATTTGATATTTTTTATCACACATAAATGGCAAGAGGTTAAAATACACATGCTTCCTAATGAAACTCTGAGCATGTCAGCATGATAGCATGCCTTGCTTTGATCTGTCCTGCTGTTTTGAATAGTTGTGGAAAATGATCCCTTAATAATATAATTTGCTTTCTTTTTTAATAGAATAATAGGATTATGGGTTAAAAGCTCATGTTACTGATGTGTTCATTTCCTCTTCAGTCTGAGAATAGTTATGGTTTGTAGTTATGATTTCTGTTTCATAATGAAAGCTGCTGATCTGCCTCAAAAAATGGAAGAGTGTAGACTCTGCACTGGTTTGTTAAATACTGCTCTGCCGTGTGCAAATATCACAGTTGGCTTTAATAAGTAGCCCTGTCTGCTGGCCTTTCTTGTAGAGTATCTGATGAACCAATTTTTTCATATTTTCTTTGGGAAATGTTTAACCTGAGATCAACAAAACAGAATAGTTACCTGTCTTGTTTGATCTGCTGGCAGGCATCAGTAGATAGCTCGGACCTACCTCTTGCCCCGCTGGTTGTTCAGGCTATGAGAGGCTATGGGAAAGCTTTCAAGAGACTGGATGAAATCCAGGAGGTGTTTCAGGAGAAGGGACACTGGGGGGCTTGTCATTAAGGAAGATGCCTGTGGGATCTACATTTTGCTATAGTAGAGCATAGGGAGTATTCCTGGGAAACTTCCTGGGAACAACTTGTCTACTTTAAAATAAACTTATATTAAATGACAGTTTTTCATCCTGGAAGTACAGTTCTTTAATATTTGTGTAAGTCTCAACTCCTTCAAATGCACCAAAAGCATGTATTTACAAAACCAGTTGTTGCTGGTTTTTTTTAAATACCCTATGTGTGAATAGTATGCTGTTTGAGTCATTCCCAAGTAAACTTTATGCCTTACAAATTTTCTCTCTCATAAGCTGTCTTATTTTTGTCAGCTCCTGTATATAGTGATTACTAAAAAAAAACCAAACAAAAAACGATGGCCTGCTGTATTTCGTAGTATGATAAATATAGTTTTGGGACACATAATCTTTATAGAATTGTTACATGCTTTGGTATGTGTGGTTTCAGTCTTCTCTCCCAAATTAATGGGAGTTTTTTGCAGTATATTTCAGTCGAAGTAGATTAGGTCGCTAAGCTGGGCTTTTATTATACAGGAGTCATGAAGCTAATAAAGTGTTGATGAATAATGTGAGGAAGGAAGAACGAAAAATTCTGGCAGGTGGAGGGAATGCTATTATTTGTGAGGGTAACATTGGCTCCTTCAGGCTGTTCAGTCTGTAGGCTGACTGGCCAGACTGCAAGTTCAGGGGCACCTGCCTGCCCTGAGCAGCCCCAGCAGTAGTGCGGTGGTCAGGAACCCCCCGTGGGGCTGGGCAGCTGCAGGCTGCCTGCAGCAGCACTCTCCTCTTGGGGGTCCAACACAAACTGGCTCTGGATGAGGGGCTGTAGTCTCCTGTTAGGTGATACCAGGTATTTCTCATATGGAATCACTTCCTTCCATTTTTTCAAGTTTGTTGCCTCTTCATTATGATAGTCTCATTCATGTGAAACGAATCTAACTTGTGTGGACCTATTTCCACATGTGGGATTTTTGGGGGGAAGGGAAGTGAAAGGAGATGTGGGGTTAGATACTCCAGGCTATGCGGATCTGTCTGACTTTCCCCTCTGGTCTCGGTGGGCTTGGCCTCTCTTGAGGTTAGAGTGTTGTTATACCTGTCCTTGAATTTCCTGTGCTCTGGGCAACAAATAACCAATGTTGTTCCAATGGCAGCTTTCCAGTAATACTGTGAAAGAAAAATTCCTTCAGGGTGAAAGCTCTTCTCTAATGGTTGCCATGGAAATGGAGAACTGAGTGATTATATAGATTAATATCTCAGTTACATGTAAATGTTCTGCAACCTTTTCTGCCTTATCATTTAGGAGAAACATTGATTCTGTAACCACTGGGCCATAAGTGCTTTCAGCTCCATTATAGCTAAGATTTGGGCCAAACTTTTAATGCCGAAAAATAGCTATCTATTTAAATAAGTGCGTTAGTTCCATAGGGTTCTGCTGGCTGTTCAAGGTTTTAGCAGGCAAG
Organism: Phoebastria nigripes; assembly: GCA_035582835.1. NCBI lineage: Eukaryota > Metazoa > Chordata > Aves > Procellariiformes > Diomedeidae > Phoebastria > Phoebastria nigripes. The sequence goes on along the minus strand of JAYKAV010003479.1, from coordinate 118,845 downwards.
GTTGTTTTTCTGTTGTTGTTGAATAAGGTGCATTTTGTAGTTTAATTTCATATAATCAATGCTTCAAATACTGGACCAATATCCAGGGAATGTTGCTACTTTTTTCCCCTCTCATTGCCCCTGTGACATTTCTAGTAAAAAAGACTACTCAAGAAGAACATTCCAGAGGAGCTGTTAAGACAGGAGATACAGCTAAATTGATCATAATTGTCTCAATATGCTGCTTGTTATAAATGGAGGCAAATTATTCTAGTGCATTCTGGTCAGGTAGATGAGTCACAGTGCAGTGTTGGAATGTCATATTCGTCCATCCAAGAGAGTATTAAACTTTTTTGGGAAAAATGCAATGTTAAACTTGACTTACTGTCAACTGGTTTATCTTTAATAAAAGCAAGTATTGTACTAAATGTAATTWTTTTTTTTTAATGTGGTGTAACTTCATGACACTACTGATCTTTTAATGTCTTTCCCCATTTCTATGGAGTAACTAACATGAAATGTTACCTTCTAAATATACTTTTAGTTTGATTAATTTTATGTAGAACAAGGTTCCAACATTATATTTTTATTTCATTCTGACGCAGGGCTTTTCGCTTTGTTCAATAGCAATGTGAATGTACTCTTACACTAAAAGAAAAAATTACAGAAAAAACCAAACTTACTCTATTCTTATTTGTCATATCTAAGTTTTGTTTTATAGTTGGATTTATTTATTTAAGTGCTGTCTGGATTTACATCAAAGATTGCAGTGTTTCCATTGGACATGCCAGCTCTTATTAGCCCGTGCACTCCTCTCCAACAAGAGTGTAGCGAGTGAGTCTTCATGGTTCGGTGCATAAATCAGGTTAAAGTTGAAGGAGAGTACTTCAAGAATTATCTCTAAATGTTAGTTTATTTTGCTTTGCTGGTAACTGAAAGCAATAGCTTGATTCCTATTATACTACTTAGTGATTCTCCTTTCTAACATCCATACTGTTTTTGTTTTTTGCCTTGGAAAGACCAAAAGGGCTGTTGCGTTTGAAGTGACATTTCGTAATTAAAAATTTATTCTCTTGTAAAGATGTGACTGTGGATGGAAGTTGCTGTCAACAGAGAAGGTAGTCTGGAACCAGAGAATGACTTCTATTGTACCTTGAGAACAACAGATATGAGAATGGAGTGTACACAGAGCACAGCGACTTTGGTGTGGGGGTCTAGAATGTATAGTTCTTAGTTGATAATGTTCTTTATTTGTAAAACCATTGCAGTTAGTAATTCAAACGTTAGCTTCTTTTTCATATGAGCTAAGAATTCATATTGCTGTTGTATGACTGTCGTATGAAACTTGTATGCTTATTCTTTCCAGATGCTGTATAGCTTTAAGGCAATCTCAGCACTGTAAGCAAGAGCATCTCCCTTTTCAAGTGTATTGACTGTACTGAGGCAAGGTGGATATCACACAAACTCAGCATCTATATGCTGAGATCACATTGGGGAGATAATGTTCAAAATTATAATGGGATTTATAGGTCAAGAGGAACATCTTGAATTCTGTGTGGTTACACTTGCTGTGAATCTGAAATTGTGTGCCGTTCCTCTGATGAACACAGCAAGATGAGTATTTGAATATTACAAATGAGATTAGGCAGAGGTCTGAGTAACCAAAGAAAAAGGTGTAAAATGTATAAATGGAAAAAAAATGTAATTTTCACAAATAGCATCTAGATATTTAAACTCTAGGTGCTATCAATGCTCAGTTAGAATCAGAAGCTATTAATTGCATGATTTTTGAAATACTGGTTCTGCTCAGTATGTAAGTGTGTAGGAATAATATTCAATCTTCATACCTCTTGCGGGAGCTTATCTTAGGGACACTTGCATTGTATCTGTACTATGCTAATCAAAGTGTGACAGGGAATATTCTTATGCACGGCAACTCAGTTGCCTATCCTGGTAACTTGTTAGAAGGGTTTCTTGCTGGGACACACAGAAACAATCATGAGCATAGTTCAGGAGTTAATATGGTCCCGAACCATTTCCCTGGAGAGAGTTTGTGGCTGCTTGGCTCTGCTGTACAAAGGATTGCAGTAGTGTGGATATGGGCTATTCAATAGCAGTTGACCTCTCTGTCAGGTAGTATGGTTCAGGGCATCTTTAATTTCCTAGTGTAGACATAGCCATAATAATATAGAGTAATTTGAAGGACATACCAAGGTTAAAAAACTGCTGAATATTGTATTGATTAGCCAGAGATTTAGGAAAAGTGACCACACGTATTTGAAGGTCTGGAAAATCTTACTTTATCAATGTTCCTTTCCCATCTCTCTGAACAATATGTTATATTAGTGTTTCTTGTCTTTTACTCTGGAAAACTTTTGTCAGTAACTGGGTCCTATATTATTCTACAGAAGCATTCATTTTGGTTCATTGGCTTATAAACCCATATGGAATATATTGGGCCACCTGTGGTTGCTCCAAGTTAAGGGTGGAGGCAGAGCATTACTTTCTCTGATTCCAGACAAAATGCCTGAGCCCAGGTGAGTGTGGATTCATCTGTGCCAACAACCTGCTAATCACATTTCTGTTTGGGACTTTGTCCTGAAGCTGAAGAAAGTTGTAGTGACTCACAGTGGATTGACTCTGCGGCAGTGCTTCATCTTTCCCAAGGCAGATCCTCCTGTGGAACTCTGTTTCTGTTTGAGGAGGAAGAAGGATTTTTGAGGAAGAAGGTTTTTGAGTTGTACCTGTGCTTCTGACCTAACCACCTTTTCAATTACTTAGTGGCACTGCCAAACTGATTTACGAAGCCATGACACATAATGAAGTGTGGTATCAAAGCATGCAGCAAACTCAGAATCCAGGTCACACAAATGGTCATGTTGACAAATTGAGATGAGTGGTAGAGTTACAATACCTGGGGAACTGCAGTGCATACAACAAGGGAACACTTCAAGAGCAGTCCTTTATAAGAAAAAGGTATGATAGTTGTTTTAAGAGACTGTATTCAAGGGCAAACAAGGGAGCATAATATATATGGGTAGATATAACTATACTGATCATATTACTTTTAGTGTTTAGGTTCAGTGAGATTGATGGCTCAGCATACACTTCGCGTTTCTAATGAAGGCAAAATGGCACATCCCAAGCTGTGAGGAAAAAGGAATGAGCGCCTTCTGATCTGTGTGGACCACATCTCTTTTCTCAGCACAGTCCTAGACTGCATCAAGCATCCTTAATACTCTCCCACTTGAATGGAGTGTAGCTCACTGCCCACATGGTGGTCATAAGATTTATGCATATATTTGTGGATAAAATAGGGTTGCACTCAGTCATGTAATTCCACTTCAGTTTCTTGTTCTCAGCTCCCCCCCCGCCTCCCCCGGTTCTCTAATTCAGTAATTTTTTCAAAGTCAGTCATTCATTGCCTAGGGCTTACTATCCTGGAAATATATAGCTCCTAGAGAGCTTCAGGTGGCAATCCTGTTGATTTAGGAAGCTGTCATCCTAGTTTTGGGGAAAAAATTTCAAAGCAAACTAAATCCCACTGAAACTCAGGGCAATATAGGTGCATAACAGCAGGTGCGTATTCCACCATCAGAAACGTTATTATTAGCACTTGTAAACATGCATGAGCTAACTTTAAACTCACTTAATTGGGTTAATTGCTAAGAAGGCAGTCTAGGAGAATGGGGCTCAACAATAGCTGCAAAGTGTGCCTGGGCTTCTGAGCAAATTCTTGAGCAATTAAACAACAGTTTCTCCCATGCTGCCACACTGATGTTACTGTCAACACAGGACCTAGATAGTGTAAATATGCTGCAATTATAATTCTGCATAAATCACATAAGTAGTTTTAGAAGTGGTAGCATAAAATCAAAGCGTTGGTTTGTTATGAAAGGATGTCTTTCAGCCAAAGCAGATTGGTGTTGGTTTTGCCATAAACTGATGCTTATGTTTTGTTTTCATCTTCAGTTCAGGATAAGAACTGTAGTAACCTGGACAGGGCCACATAGGGATCTTGGTGGCATACGCTAATATTAAGGAGGAGGCAAATCCTGTTAGTCTGCAGAATTATGCCTAAAAAAAATTATAGGGAAGCTACAAATGAACATTTTGGAATAACAGGGTTCCAGACTTTGTCATTAGTTCATGCATACCTCACCTCCCTTACTTAGTAACACATGCCTCTCCTTCGTGTATCTGTGGAGTGTGGGGTGGGTTGTTTTTTTTCCCCATTCAGTTCAGGGTAAATAATTCCCATATCCCATTAAACTGTTCAGCTGTGTCATTAATCTTATGAATTAGATGTTCATTTGAAAGCAGTGTCAGCATACAAGTATTGTAAAGTAGGTCACACTAACTTTTCCACTTTCTTAGGGTAAAAAGAATCTCTAGAGCAATGACCTTGAAGCATATGTTTGAACAAAGACTACTCGGGAAGGCCTAATGTAACTAAAGAAAAAAATGCTGTTTGGTCCTGGGGAACTTGCTCCAGAATGTAACATTTATTCTAAGTGAAAGCACTAGCTTTAAAACAGGTAAAACATCAGGTGTGCTCATGGAGAATCGCCAATAACCCCTAAAATACGCCATTTGCTCATGACAGATATTGGAAGTAGAATGAAAAAGGATGGGAAAGACAAAGAGGATAAGAAATGACGCAGCAATGATGGACGTTTTTGGTGTATTAGTTCCCGTTAATTTCATCAACAATTGTATTAGATGCACTGGTTTATTGTTGGAGTGTCAATATTTGAGTATTTTCTGAACTGCTTGATGTTTATTGTGTCTTTTGAATTCAGAAGAAGTGTCATAAAATACTTTAGCCTTGCTATGCATTTAATTTGTGTACCATTGGTGTCTCTTCAGAGCTAAATGTCATAGTGAAGTGGAACATTAGATTACCTAATTAAGTATTTCAGAGGGATATGTGCTAAAAATAAAACTGATAAGTGGTAGCAATTTGCTGTTCTTAGTAGTTATAAATGTGTAAAATATAGAACACAACTTCAGGCCTGTACTTGAATAGGATTTATTTTAAGAGCTTTATTTACAGGCTGCATCATCAGGGGGAGTCTTTTAGTGATTTCTTTCAGACTTTAAGACTTGGATCAAGCCCAGTAACTACTGAACCACTTACAATCTCCCAACACTTTAATTGCCAATTATCTCATTTTTTATGTGGCCTTCAGTCTTTATAGGATACTTTATAGAACGACAGGCATGGGAATAGTAGTGAACCCTTCTAGAAATATGATTTGCCAGTGTGTTGCATGCAGCAGTCATGGCACAGCATGACTCTCGGAGGACTCTGTGACATTTGTTTGCCAGCAGTGATAATACTGTCCATTGTAGTTTTGCTGACAATCAGCAAAGTGATTATGAATTTATCTGGTGCTGTAGAATCGTGTGGCACGCTGACAGCTGTTAAAAATGATTTAATTTTGGCTCCGTACAAGCATACAGCTAAGTGCTTATTAATAAAGCAACATTTATAAAGTAAATATTATGATGACTTGATGTGCCCACAAAAGTGTAATTCATGTTTCTTTTGGAAATGAATGGTGAATTGAGAATTTCATCACATGACAAACAACATTAGAAAATAGTAAGATGTAGGTAGATTAACATGACTAATGCTTCTGTTGATTTAATACAATTTAAAGTTTGCAAATCCTGTGGAAATGTGATTCTTTTTCTTCAACTAAAGAAAGCTCCATTAATGGCATTTAATACTCCATAAATCTATTAAATAAAAGAGCCTCAGGATTTCCTTGACAGAGAAGAAATACAATGTGTTGTGTGTTGAAATGTAATTATTACTTAAATAGCAGTAATCCTAAAGTTATTACGGAAGTTAAATCATTGAATGGGCACTGTTAAACAGAAAGAGTGTGTGTGCGTGTGTGGGAGTATATATTCATGTGATGTTAATCAAAATGTCACGGAGTTTGTCTGACATTTTTTCGATTAAGTGTAAGTACTAGGTGTTGAAGGTTAAGCCCAAGAAAATCAGATGGACAATGTGATTTTTTTTTTTGTCAAAAATAATAAAATAATTTGATTTAAAAATACAGATTTTCTCTGTGTGTGTGTGTGTGTGTATGTAAAATGACTTATTCAGTGTAACTTGAAGCCAAATCTGTTTTTTACAAAAGATTTAGTCATGAAAGCATAATAACTTGTAAGGCTTCAAGTTTAGTTTTGCAAATTGGAAAGGAGGGAGACCTTATTGCCCTTATTGCTCTCTACAACTACCTGAAAGGAGGTTGTAGCGAGGTGGGTGTTGGTCTCTTCTCCCAAGTAACAAGCGATAGGACAAGAGGAAACGGCCTCAGGTTGTGCCAGGGGAGGTTTAGATTGGCTATTAGGAAAAATTTCTTCACGGAAAGGGTTATCAGGCACTGGAACAGGCTGCCCAGGGAAGTGATTGAGTCATCGTCCTGTGTAGATGTGGTGCTTAGGGACATGATTTAGTGGTGGACTTGGCGGTGCTAGGTTAACAGTTGGACTTGATGATTTTAAGGGTCTTTTCCAACCGAAGTGATTCCATGATTCTATGATTCTACATTTTCCTACTTTGATTCTGCATATACAAGCTCATGAAAGAGGCTGTGAGCAATCCCTTGATACTCTCCTTGCACCTTGGTTCTATTCTTTTTTGACCAGAACTTGGATAAATAATTTACAGTGTATTTTACAAATAGGGGAAAAAAGATGGAGGTTCACTGAGGCACTTAATAATTTCCACAAGCAGAGAAGAATTTTCACAGGTTGGTGGTTCCTTTTTGAAATCATCAGGCTACCTATAATACTGATGGGGTTTAGCCAGTTACATGCTTGTTAGTCAATTATTTCACCTTAACAAGAAATTTTTGATGATCTGGTTAAGCAGATAGATGCTTGGAACGTATATCCTCTTATTGGGTGAGTATAATTCATAGACTCATACTACTGTTTGAGTTCCTTTGATCAGTAATTTCAAAAGGTATTCCATCAGTATTCTTTTTCAAGTTTAATTAAAGTATGCAGACCATTCCTTTGGAAGTTTTAACAGTATTTAAAGCTATTCTACAATTATTTGTTATGCAGTGGAGGTGAAGTTTGTTCAATGTTTAGAACAAAAATAGGGGAAGACAGTTTAAGTGAAAATATTTAGACCAAAGCTGGATGTTTCTTGAATGACTATTCCATGCATATCCTGCCCCTTTGACAATAAACACATAGCTCCATTTAATGCTGATGGCTAGTTTTCCACATGGTTGTTTAATGAGCTGATAGCAGACTGTTATTAACATGAGATTTGCAGGTCAGTAGAAGCAGTGAGACATTCTGGATTGGAAGTACTCTCTATTTATTTCCATTGATCTCTGTCTAGTTTAGTTATATAGGAATTAGCCTCTAAAACAAACGTGCTAATCTTGATATCAATACCACACAGATGGGTGAAGAAAAAAACCCATGATGCATACCTTTAGTAATTTTTTTTCTTGTTTCTGGGATTGATTCTTGCTGCTAGTAACTGAATAATCCTGTCCCACTTACCCAAATCAGAGATGTGTTTTGCATCTTAGCAGTTTTCCTTTTTTCTCAGAGTCAGGAGTTGTTTGGGTTGATGTTAGCAACAGTAATGGCAAAAATTACCAAGAAGTAGAACATGAAGAATGTTGGTGTTTGTTTCTATGTAGTGATTCATTTTAGTATACGTTAGAAAAAATTGCCAACAGAAGTAATAGCAATAATTATTGCTAAAGTCCTGCAACCCTCAGGAAGCTTATTCTAATATAAAATAATGTTTGGGGGGAAGAAAAAAGGCAAATAGAAGTCCCAACTTTTGCTTAACATGTCTTTTGGTTTTTCTTTTTTTTTGTTTGTTGGGGTTTTTTTTTTTGTTTGTTTGTTTAATTTATTTTAAAATTATCTTCATGTATGTTCTGAGTGAATATTTACTAAGATGAAAATCTTAAATCTCCTTGCATATACATGTCCTTTGATCAGCTGGCAGGTGTCTCTCTTATTGTGACTGATTATTTTGCCTCTAATTTATTTTTCATAGGCACTTGTTGAAGTTACAGCTTGTCTAAATATTGAGTGATTGTGGGTTAGTTAATGCTTTACTTTCTATATCATGGGTGTTATACTTGTAAGTACTGTAAATTTTGCTCGTGTTTTTTGGTAGTCACTTGGTCTTTGCTTTAAAACGTAACAGGGAATTTTGAAATATTACATCTCATGTCTGTGTCCAACTCCTGAATAATTTCAGAAATTAAAAATAAATAATCAGGAAGTTCATTCAGAAGTGAAAGAATATAATAGCTACTGGAAGGAGATAAACATAATTGCACTGTCATTTTCCAAGTCCTTAAATAAGTATGAGAGTTAGGAAATTTGTTTTGGAGTTATCTTGTAGGCAAGAGCACTTACTGTAGAGGTGATAGATTTTTCTGTGGTAACACGAATGGTATGTATTGGCTGATGTGCTACCTCTGTAACGTATACCCATATGGGAAGTCTCTGAATTCTTTTATCTATCATATGAAATAATAAATGTTAATTTTATTAGAAAATTATGTGGGTATTTTGTTTTAGTTCTTTCACATATATTCAAAGGCAAAAGAAATGGAGTTTGGAAAGACCGATGTTTTGCCGTTTCTTCCCTTTTTTCACGACTGTGAAAGAACTGAAGGCACAGAGCTCATTACAAGAATGCTTCATGGTCTAGCAAATACACCTTGCAGTGACAGACTTAAGGAGCTCAATTTATTTAGTTTCTAAAGAGGAGTTCAGAGGTGATTCGATCAAAGATTGTAAGTACCTGCACTGGGAAGAGGTAACTACTGCTAGAAAGCCCTTTAATTTGACAGACAAAGATACAGCAGGACTATAAATCTGGAATTTGCAAATGCAAAAAATTACAGTAAAAATACAGTAAAAAATATTTTTTGAAGATGAGGGTTATTTACTCTTAAATTAACCTTAACCAAGATGGACTATTTCATAAAAGCTGTGTTTTAGCGTTACCACAAGTTATTAGACCTGATGCAAGAATTACTGATGATGGTTTGTGACATGTATTATGCAGCAGATCAGACTAAACTATTACTATGGCCTTTTTGGTCATGGAGTCTTTTCCAAGTACATGTCCTAGCAGTACTGTCATTGCTTTGTTCTGCTATTGCAGAAAGCTAGAAGTATAATTTATGGTTTGTTGTCCTTAAGAGTTAACTACATTCTGTATCACCACAAATCTCTCTCTCTGGCCGTGGCATATGTGGCTTCCTGTAATATATTATGGGAGTATATTGGCAGAGAAAATGAAAGTAGTAGCATGTTGCCTAGTAGCTGAGACATACGGACAAAAGAACTAAACTTAGAATAGTGGTAGTGTTAGTCCACATAGAAAATCAGGTTTGGAAAACTTTTAATTTCTCAGAAGCATGAAACTATATATAAAAGAATGAATGTAATCCATACTTCCAGAATGCAGAGAGATTTTAGGGTAAGATACATAGAAGCCTCTAGTTTTTCAAAGTGTTTTGAAGATTATACGAAGTGACCATTTTCAAAAAAAACCTTCACTCTTCAAATCCACTTTGGAGGCTGGAGTAGAGCTATATATTTTGCACTGTGAAGCAGTCAGGACTATTTAAGCTGGTTTCCTGAGTCTTAAAGCAAACAAGTGAAACACTGAGGTCCATGCATGTGTGAATGTATACATACGTGTGTGTGTATATATATAAAAAAAAAAAAATAAAAAGGCAAAATTCTTAAATTACACTTTCTTTTTTCCCCCACTATGTGGGAAAAAAACCCTAACACCAAACAATCCAGATTTTTTTTTTTTTTTTTTTTTTTTTTTTTTTTTTTTTTTTTTTTTTTTTAAATCCATTATAATGTTGTCTTAGTTTACAACATTTCCATTGTTTGTTTATCATAGAGTGATATGGTTGTTTTCTTTCCTTACAAGATAGCCATGAAGTATAATAAATATTGGCAAAAAGCTCTGAGATCCTTAGACGTAAGAGACTGCAGAAGTATACAGATGAAGTGTTAGACAGAGGTGCTGCTCAAGAATCATATGGAAAGAGAATTTTCCTCCAAGAGTATTCAGAAAGCCACTTCATTAAAACAATTTCCCATTTTTCTTTCCATTGGCAATTTTCCAGTAGTTAAACAAACAGGGACAGTATGCAACATCCTCCACATAGTGCAATTAGTATGACGCAGCAAATACCAGAATAAAAGTAGATCATTTCACAGTAGCTAGACAAAGCCTCTAACCCATGTTCTTTAAAGTGTTGTTCTTGGCATGATGTTACAGTTAACAATTAGTTGTAGCAGCTCTTGAGAAGTTTTCAAAATAGAATCAGGTGAATTCATAAACTTCACTTGAGTTCCTGGAGGAACATTAGACTCCTTTAGAGTTGAAGTACCTAATTCAGTAATCTAATGAGCAAGGAAAAACATTTGTGCTGTAAAAATTACTAAATAAGCTACATGAATCCCAATCAAGTTCCTCTTATGTTGCACTGTTACAATTTCTCTTGACTGAATAAAAATGCCTTCTTCAGTGTTCATTGACCTCCAGCTTTCCACGCCTATTAAATCTTTTCATATGCTTGACTGCTAGAGAGCTGCACTGTCAAGTACCTTCGGAACATATAGAAGAGCTTGCTTGCTTTCCTTTTCTCTGTATTCCCTTTCCTTTTAGACATAGCCTTGCTCATTAAATGTAATCTCTTGAGAATAATATTCTGTAAACAGTTTGGAAACAAATTGTGTTAAATCCTTGAAAATGTCGTGAAGTATTTTTACTGTGTCTAACTGGGAAAGTGAGAAGAGGTTACTTCAATAATTACACAGCGATTCCTTTCCATAATTAGTTCACTTAGCTGATTTCATCTTCCTCTTAACAGACAAAAGAGTTGCATCGGCTGAATCTCAAATGCGAAGGATTTTCTTTTGGTAGGAGCTGAGAAAATCTGGATGGTGTCCACAGTATGGAGCCATTGCTGCTAGCTTTCCCCTGCTTGTGGCAGCCCCATTTCTCTTCAGTTCCATCCTCAGGCCTTGGGAAGTGCGGGGAAGTCTGGGACATTTTCATGATCCCTCAGAATGCTTTCTTAAATATTTTGGTGACATTCATCTAACCCAATTTAGGCATCTAAAAGGTAGATATTTGTGTCTGAGTTAATCACTCAGGAGGAGAAGTAGACATATTTACATAATCATTCATTTAACCGAGTTCTCTCTGAACATGAAGTGAGTGTAAGTGCCTGAGTCGGACCCAGGTATTTAAAAAAATAAACATCAAAGGCTAGGTCAGGGGAATTCAAACCCTTTTTTTACCCTTATGTTTTGATATCATCTCTCTCAAACTGCACAAAGTGGAGATGTGTGATAACAGTATTCACATCACCCCAGTTTAGCCCAGGTTTGCCATAGAAGTTAGCTGGGTGGTACTCTTCACTCCCTGCTGTTGTCAAAAGGGAGAGAGGGACTATGCCAGTGTCATTTAGAACAAGAAACTGAACTGGAAACAGTCTTTCTCCGAAAGAGGGGTGCTTAAGAAAATAAGTTGGTGATGATAGGTGATAAATGTGCTTAAATATTCCAACGTATTACTTAATCTGTTCCGCTTATTCAGACTTTTTGTTAGGCTGGAAGTATGCAGAAAGGCCTTTGGAGTGACAGTTGTGCAACGCTAAGTGTGGCACGCAGCAGGGAAGGTACGCTTGGAAAGCTGAAAATACACTTTGGTTGATGTGTGGGTGTGTCTGTAGATACTTGCAAGATCATTCCAAAGTTGTGACTGTCTGGAAGGCACCTTTAGATGGATTTGGTTGTGCTCTTAACTCTGTAGTGGAATGTAGTAGATTTTCACTTGCAAAAGTTTTGCTATATTTGTTCCTAAATCCTCCCCTCCCGCCTGCCCATAAAAAAAAAAAAATTTTTTTTTTTTTTGAATGCCTGCTGCAGCACAATGAAAATCACAATCGTAAGTACAGAAAAATAAATGGGTTTAATTTACTTTGAACATTCAGGAACGATTCAATGTGGATGTATTAAATGAAAAACAAACATTAATAGTGTGGCCACTTGAAAAAGTGTTTCTGGAATGGGATGCTGAAAATAAACGCAAATAGAGTATAGATTCTTACATACTGATATTGCATACCAGATACATTTCAGCATTAAAAACTTAATTTAGTCTATCTTCTTTTTTTTCCCATCAAAACTATGTTAATTTTGTTGAAAATAATAAAATTCAATCCCTAGGGCACAAACAGGATGCAAAATTTTCCGTAGGTAAAACACAGCTCCAAGCATTAGATGCATGCTTTTCACTTTAGGTTTAAAAATTGAAATCTTTCTATATTCAGAATAAAGAATCTGAGGCTAATTTTATAACCATGAGGCATAAACACCAAAGACCATATCCCCAAATGTCTTCAGTTTATATTTGACACAAAACAATATGTTGGCAGAAATATTTTTGCTGAGAGTGTAAGGGAGGGAAGAAGATCTCTGCATAGATTACACCTCCCACTCCGTTTTGTATTGTTATTATTATTATTGGCCCTCTTTTAGGGCAGTGTACTTATTTGGTAAGCATTCCAGAATATATGCCAATTTGTATAGCCTGATATTACCTTCTGATGAACTGTAACACTTTTAATCAAGTTCAGCAGGTAGGAGGCAAACCTGGGTCCCCTTTTCATCGCACACAAGAACGACTGTAGGAAGTCAACTGTAGAGCTCTTTCTGTAGAGAAGGGTGTAACTATCTGGAGTCCCGTGTTCCCGGGGGCCAGCGGCGGAGAGCACAGTTCATTGGGCCGCTCTCTTCTGCTTATGGATGTGTGAAGAAGAGCTTTCACCAGACCACTGAGGTATTTTTTCCTTCTGAAATAAAAGAGCTGAGTTACAGATGGGTTATGCTTTCTTTCTAAGTGAGCCTTAGATATTAATGAAGCAGGGGAGTGATGTAATATTTTGATAGTGTGATGTCACAAATCAGCTTCTGCTGATTTTTTCATTTCAAATTTTAAACTTACTTCCCAAATAAAAGCCAATCTTTAAATTCTCTTCCTGAAATGGTTAACATCATAACAGCGTAAGCGTGCAGTCATAGTTTTCCTATTTCCTAAATTGATGTTATTATAAAAGTCAAATAAATGTGTATTTCCGTTTTATGCCTTTCAAAGCAAGTTCAGTACCATGCTAGGGATTCAGAGCAGTGAAGCAGTTTGAACTTCATTCTTTTTGATACTGCTACAAAGTCCCTAAATGAGAAACTCCAGTCTTTGAAGCCTCTGTTCAGCTAAACCCCATGAAGAGTTTTCTACTTGCATGTGCTTTTATGTCAGTTTTCCATGTTGAATCTTCTTTGATAACTGCTTCAGAATGAGAACAAAGATATTACTATGTTCATTTTAGTCACATGTTTGTAAATGATGAGCAGCTGGTGCCAGCGATGGCTTTGTTTTATGTTGATTAGTCCATGCTGTCGTGCTGTGTAGCTTGTCCTGAATTTACTCCACTGATTCAGAGCAACATGGTGTAAAGGAGAGACTTCCTGGTCACACAGCATACCTCACGGATGGGAGCTGCCTTTGGCTCGCTTTGCAGAAAGCTCAGCAGGAAAATGCAACTTTTGATCTTTAAGCCCGAGCATGCTAAATGTTTGATTTTTGTCCTGCTTTGCGTGGTGTTTCCAATCGCCTTGCCTTGCTATTTCAGGAGTATTCCCCGACTTGGTTTGGGAGGTCTGGGTGTTGTGACACTGGCACATTCTTTCACTGCAGTCGGCAGCTTCGTTGCTGGCCTTGCCTTCTCACTGGCTTTCCTCCTCTGGTTTTTTGACTGAAGATTTCAGTTAATGCAAAATGACATGTGACTAGTGGTGTTAGCAGTGAGAAATACTTCTGCTTTACCAATGATCTTTGCTTGCTGGCTTTCTTTACGTTGTGTGGTTATTGAGGTTTAAAATGTGATTTGACAGAAAAAGATGATCAGAATGTTTTCTGTGTGACCTGTTAAAACACTTCCTCACCACTTTTCTGTGTGTATAAGAGGCTGCTGATACTTGGACTTAAGGTACCATTTTGGATGTACTTCATACTTTTTTTTCATTTTAAGCATAAAGTGAACAGAGATCTACATGGTAAAATTCTTCTAGTTATTTCTTCACATGGCAAAACTTTGCTAGTTTTTGTGTGAGGGTTTTTAACTATTTATTTCTGGAGTACTTTGAAATAAATGCATATTAAAAATACAGTAATGTGGTGCTACAATTTGAAAGTAGATAAGCATACTCACATATTACAAGAAATTCAGTATGCCTAAAAATATAGTGTTTTATTAGAAATACTTTGTCAGTAAATTAATTGGCATTTTAAAGGAAAAATTAAGAAGAATTAGGTATTAAACACTGAGTCTTTTCAGAGCCCTTAAACTCTGTTTGCTTTTTATCTGTTCTTTTTATGTGATTTTATAGCATGTAAATTCTAGTTGTTTGTCTTAGCACATTGATGGTCCAGAGTTTCAGGCAACTGAAGAACCACTTTTAAAATAAATTCAGATAATTCAGAGAATTTAATTAAAGTTCTTTGATTTGAATTTTTAATTATATAGAGTAGTGTTTTGCTGTGAAAAGAGTAAAGTTAAAATGTTATTTTTGCAATTGTCTTATCTCTTCTAAATTTTTTTTTCTTACTGTGCTTTTTGGAATTTTCCATTTAAAATCTGAAATAAATTAGGTCAAATAGCAATGATTGAGGGTTTGTCTAAGAATGTAAGTATTAGACTGTGTGCTATCTGGTAAAGCTGTTCAAGAGTAGGAATTTTTTAAAAATAATAAAAGGGCAATGCTGTAAGAAGTTGCTTATAACAGAATAATACATTTGTCCTCATCATCAGTTTTTTGTGTCAAATGAACAAAGGACATCCACCTAACTGAGGTAAATATCAGATGCCTCAGATTAAATATTATGTACAAATGTACATAATAAACACATAAAACAGATTGTAGGAGTGTGTTTACATTTACTAACAGAAGCTAAAACACAGTACTACCATAAATACAGCACCTACTTTTTATTCTTTTGTTTAACATGAGCAGCTATTATCTATTTTTGCTCATATAATAAAAAAGTTAATGGTAGAATAACATTCTCTCTGAGATGTGTTGTCTCTGCTTAAAGAAATTGTTAGATAGCTGTGCCAATCTTCACAACTCAATTTGTGATCTGAAGAGATGATGTCATTACTTTATGTTCAATAAGGCTGTTAGGTTTTATTTAGAGCTAATTACTGTCTAAAACCAGCCTAGTATAATTTTAAATTATGACTTTACTAAATACAAAGTCATAATTGATTGAAAAATAAACCCTTTTTAAAACAAAATAATTTTTTAACCCTGTTCATTTTTGGTATGTGCCTCAGGGCTCGGTAAGGGATATGAAAAGGATACAGACTTTCCCAAACTGCATTCACTTTTATTTTAGTAGCATGCACAGGACTGGAAAAATCATTCATATGTATCTTACCACCTCTGGAAGTAAATGCTAAAATTAGGTAACTTACCATTTAACTAATTAAACTTCCAGCTCAGCACCACTCAGCTAGTGGTGAGGGAAACGTACTCCATTGCTATTTTTTAAGTACAGCAAATGCTGCAGAGATCGTATACTCAATCACTGCAGACATTTTTATAATTAATCAATTGTTGTGAAAATTAGTCAATGCTTTTTCATACATTATTAATTGAATGCATTTGCAGTAGTACCAAATGAAGCAAATGGAGTATGCTTTTTTAGTGGCATAAGGGCTTGGTGTAATGTCCTTTCTCCCCAGCAAAGAGATTATGTGGAACCAGATTCTTTGCTACCCTGCATTTTCACACTCACATGGTGGCATGAAAAACAGCAGAATCTGTGAATTTAAGGAAACCATTAATTAAGGGGAGCCTCAGAATGAAATTGAGAAAGCTAAATTCCCTGGGGGGGGATAAAAAGTAGCATCTCTGCAGGATGATCATCACTGATGTACGGTTGCTTGCTGAGACAGGAGATATGGGTGTGATGTCTCGCTGCTCCCTGGGCACTCTTGGTTGCCCTTTGGCACTTTGGAGTAGGGTGAATATACTCTTTAATTTGTTGATGCAGGAAGGTAATAAATCTTTTTATTGAGCTGAATCGATAAACCCAGGCTCTAATGAGGGAAGGCAGCACGGGGTTTATGGAGGCAGGGCTGACAGGTGATTTTTTCGGTTGCTGAGATGAGGTTGGTAGTTGTGTTTCTGGGTGAAAGCAACCAAGGGCTGTGGAGGGGAGGCTGCACTCCTGGGAAGAGGGGGAGGCTTTCCTTGGCTTTCTCACCTGGGAAGCTTTTGAATCAAATGGAGATCAGAACAGGTAGAGAATTAAGTGCCCTAACTGAGAAACTGGAGGTTTACGCCAGTGGCAGCACCTATACGTGTTTTATTGAGCTCTCTTATTAGGCTGAGGAAACTACCCTGTGTTTATTGCTTGTTGTTCCTTGCTGAAGGGTCAGGATACTGAGGCTAGAGTGTCTTGTTTTGGATCTTCTTTGGAGAGAGAGCAATTCCTTGAAGAAATTGTCTTGCTGTGCAGGGCATTACGTAGAATACAATTCCCAAGATGCTACTTGTTCCGTAGGCTCTCAGTATTTTAAAATGTGAAGTAGGTGTAACTGATGCCATCACACTTGCTAAGCATCTGAAACTAGATCTGCAAAGCTGCCTCAGCAGCCTTTCTGGGGATGTTGACTCCATTGCTGGTTTTGTCATCCTTTTTCTCTATTTTTCTGCTTCTCAAAGTGTAAAGAAGGGAGAGTGTTCACTGTGCAGATCCAGCAAAGTCTTCATCATCTCTCCCTTCATTTTACTGCTTGGAGTATGTGGACTTTGGAGGGAGCTATGCTTCCCCAGATTTTAAGGACTAACAATGGAGTCTGCCTGAACTGAAGGGTTCAGAGAGAGTCGGCTGTATCTACCATCTACAGTTTGGCATCTAGTTTTGGCACTGGCCATTGGTGGAGATGAGCTTGTTTGCAGAGTTTAGAGTACTGTTGTCCTGGCTGTGCCTTCCCGAGCCTGCCTTTCCAGCTGGCCCTGCTGGCCACTACGGGCCATGCCAGGGCCATGCCAGGGCCATACTCCACTGCTGGTGCTCTGGTGTGCTGCGCCTTTACTAGCTGCAGTCAGCTGGTCCATGCTTTGTTTGCAGTCCCCTATCTGCCTGGGGCTAGGCTCGTTCAGCTTTGGCCAGAAATGTGACCGGGTTTGTCACTGGATTTGTCACAAAAACTTCTTTATCTAGGACAAGTTGATAGTGTAACGCTATGTCCCCACAGCTGAAGAGCCACTTGGCAGGGCCTAGCTGTCTAGCAGCCTACATCTGACCTATGTTTCTCCTTTATGTACATTTGGATCAGTTCTTTATGTTCTGTGTCATGTACCACCTGCCAGTTGGTGTTTTGGGTACTGTGCTTTTTCAACTGGTTAATTACTTTTCCCATAGAATAAGTATATAGATGTAAACAACAGTATTTTCAGTTGAGGATGTCTATCTTTAAGTGGTATATTTGGATAGTAATACCAATGTCTTTTACAGAATTTTTAGTCTTTGACTGCCTTGAAGACATCCTGTTTACTAGTCAAGTACATAATATTTATCAGTTAAGCTTGTTACAGCAGTCTCACAGCTACCTTTTCAAGCCTTCATAGCACTGCTTGACCTCCTTTCTCCTCTGCCCATGACGCGTCAACATTTGGGGTGTTGGTAGAAGCCCTGTCTCAGAGCAGGGTCAGGGATTGCACTTCAAGCCGTTTAATACACATGTGGGATGTTGCCAGTTCCTGTTCAGCTGCAGTTTGTGAGGAATCTTACTGTTGCCACCTTTCGCCTTCGTTGTGTTACCATTAGTCCTGTGCCACTTGTTGTTTGGACCACTAGTTATAGTGTTGCTATTCACAAGCGTTTCAGATTTCATAATTTCTTTAGCATATCATTAAATATTTGAAATGATACATTGCCTTTTATTTCTGAAATTACAGAGAAACAACTGTAATAAGGCTGTAACTGTGTAAGGCTGTGTATTCATTGGGGCTATTTCTTCAGTGTCCCAAACTTCCTTATGTTCTTCAGTGTCGTTTTAATAGATTTGCCTGCTTAAAGCTCCAAGATCTATGTTCCCATATCTGGTACTGGTGATTCCTATATCTGATATTGGTGATTTCTAGGACTGTATAGTTTGTTTTCTAGAACTGTAAAGTTGAGATAACTTCTTTTTGTCTGGAAAATACTAATATAATAGAGAGTATAAGTATTTGTAGATCACTGATCACAATCAAGTAAAATCATGCGTGTTGGCCAAGTATAATTTTGGCATGAAATACTGTTTCATAATGTTAGTTAATTAGCTAAAATAACCATCAGAAAAGTTAACGACTAGAAATCACTCTAAGAAGGAGAATTTTGTACTTCACTCAGTGAATTCTCTACTTGCACAGGCAGAAAGAATTTCTGCTCCAAAAATACACTGAGAGAAATGACATCCTTTGTACTGTGAGAGGCAATTTTCTTTGTTCTGCTATAAATCTGCACTGCCATCAAAAGAGAAGGTCTCGCATCCTCCTTGCTCTGAGCTGGGTTTTCTTGTCTTCTGGTTCATGTTGGTATGAGTGTTTGGAAGCCCTCACAATGATCTGGATCATTGAACTGGTGCAGTTAAAAAGAAAAATGGATCAGAAAAAGCCCAAGATACTGGTGGCAACCAGTGACTCATCTAGATGTTTAAGCTAATCTTAGTCATCTAAAGGTGTGTGTCCAGTTGAACTGCTGATCCCGCAAAGGGGAGCCATTCCTCCAAAAGTTCAACAGTGCAGATGACTAACTTGGATGACTAACCTGACATCTAGCTTTTTTAGGCAGCAGCGTTTAGATGAGAGTCATGTTGTGTCTCACTCTTTCAGTCCTGATCTTTGCATAGTTTTAATACTTTGCTTTCTTGAGGAATTCTAATTTTGACTTTATAAATCTATAACTCATTCAATTCATCAGCAAATGACAGAAAAAGGAAATTTGTTAACAACCTCTCAGAGAAACGTAAGTTCTGCTTATTGAGCTATCATTCTCTTCTACAGATAATTTTGTAAAAACAGTGCTGTTTTCTTGTACTGAATACAACTGTATCCTAGCCGAGCTAATTAAAATTAGTATTTTGATTAGTGACTACCTAGATATCAGTACTAGGTACTTGTACATCAGATTTTGAGGAAAAAAAAAATGAACGAATGTGGAGTATGCATTCTGCTGTTTCAGTCTACAAGTATGCAATCAGAATGATTTATGAACTGGGAGAAAAAAAAAAAAGGATTAATAATTCATGCATAGCAGCTATTCATGGATTCCTGCTCTGGAATCTTTGAGCCGGTCATCATTTGTCAGTGTTGCATATATTGTTCAGTGTAGAGGAAGTTATTATTTTRTAGTTGAATAAGAGCATATTTTGCCAAGATTTTTTAATACATAATAGCATGTCTAAAGAAAGTTGGCATAGGAAAACTTGAGGAAGGTGCAGGTATCCAGAAAACAATTATTTTGTTACTTGAACTCCTACCTGATATAGAATCATAGAATCATTAAGGTTGGAAAAGACTTCTAAGATCATCGAGTCCAACCGTCAACCCAACACCACCAGGCCCACTAAACCATGTCTCTAAGTGCCTCATCTACAYGTCTTTTAAGTACTTCYAGGGATGGTGACTCCACCACTTCCCTGGGCAGCCTGTTCCAATGCTTAACCACTCTTTCAGTACAGAAATTTCTCCTAATGTCCAATCTAAACCTCCCCTGGCGCAACTTGAGGCCATTGCCTCTCGTCCTATCGCTAGTTGCTTGGGAGAAGAGACCAACACCCACCTCGCTGCAACCTCCTTTCAGATAGTTGTAGAGGGCAATAAGGTCTCCCCTGAGCCGCTTCTTCTCCAGGCTAAACAGTCCCAGTTCCCTCAGCCGCTCCTCATAAGCCTTGTTCTCCAGACCCTTCACCAGCTTTGTTGCCCTTCTCTGGACATGCTCCAGCACCTCAATGTCCTTCTTGTAGTGAGGGGCCCAAAACTGAACACGGTATTCGAGGTGCGGCCTCACCAGTGCCGAGTACAGGGGCACGATCACCTCCCTACTCCTGCTGGCCACACTGTTTCTGATACAGGCCAGGATGCCGTTGTCCTTCTTGGCCACCTGGGCACACTGCCGGCTCATATTCAGCCGGCTGTCAACCAGCACCCCCAGGTCCTTTTCTGCCAGGCAACTTTCCAGCCACTCTTCCCCCAGCCTGTAGCATTGCATGGGGTTGTTGTGGYCAAAGTGCAGGACCCGGCACTTGGCCTTGTTGAACCTCATACAGTTGGCCTCAGCCCATYGATCCAGCCTGTCCAGGTCCCTCTGCAGAGCCTTCCTACCCTCGAACAGATCGACACTCCTGCCCAACTTGGTGTTGTCTGCAAACTTACTGAAGGAGCACTCAATCCCCTCATCCAGATCATTGATAAAGATATTGAACAAGACCGGCCCCAAAACGGAGCCCTGGGGGACACCGCTCGTGACCGGCTGCCAGCTGAATTTCACTCCATTCACCACAACTCTCTGGGCCTGGCCGCCCAGCCAGTTTTTCACCCAGCGCAGAGTACACCTGTCTAGGCCATGAGCTGCCAGCTTCCCTAG
>JAYKAV010003479.1:64393-97032 GCA_035582835.1 Phoebastria nigripes | reverse complement strand
AAKKCTRTCATTTCATGGTCGCTAAGCCCAAGACGGCCTCTGACCACCACATCTCCCACCAGTCCTTCTCTGTTYGTAAACAGCAGGTCGAGCGAGGCACTTCCCCTGGTAGGCTCCCTCACCAGCTGCGTCAGGAAGTTGTGTTCCACACACTCCAGGAACCTCCCGGACTGTTTCCTCTCTGCCGTGTTGTTAAAGTTCTACTATCTCTTACAATTATATTCTGAAATACTGTGATTCCACCTTAATGGCTTTTGACCATAAGTTATTAGTGCATTTTATACCTGTCATTATTCATAACTCCTAAAGAACAATTTAAAACGGGTGGTTGCATTTTGCAACTGTTTCTGTGGAATAATAAATACTAATTTAGCAGTAAAGAAATGACGTATAGCAGGCAGAATAAGATGTTTCAGTTTTGATATTTGTCCTCAAAACTTTGAAGACTTAGCACAGTGTTAGGAATTAATAGAGAGCCCAAGCACAGGGTACTTAACTGCATGTTTATCTGCAAATCCAGGTAATAAATTGGTTAATTTTAATGTTATTTTATTTCTTACTCTTTTAAATTACCTTAAGAAATAGGCAAAAGAACAGATCCAAATGAGAGCTTTGCCTAAAATAGGACTTGGGCTAACCTTAGGTACCCGAGTCCAAATTCCCAGAAAACGTCTGGCCTTGACCACTTTTATTGGAGGTTTCTAATACAGTGGGCATTTTCTCTGTTTGTCTAATAATTCCCTGGGTTCCTACACTGATTTTGTTCCATCTTCAAACGTTCCCATTCGTAGCAGCCGGGTACGTACCTAACATGTGAATCACAGCCTGAAGGTGCCTGTCTCTCTCCACTCTTTATGTAATGAGCCTACACAGAGTGGTTGTGCTTGTAACTTGGACCTGTCTGTGAAATGCTGTAATTAGATGGGATGAGTCTTGGCTTAAGTATTGCTTCACCTAAATCCTCTGAAGAAGTTCAGTCTCCTGCATGCTTTCAGAGAATGAACGTCTCATACATCTGCGTAAGAGCAGACCTGTGGCAAAATGGTCTCAGCTGTTGTTTCTTTTTAAGATACAGTCAGAGGATGGGATATCTGTCTTTTTCTTTAGAGCACTCACCCAAGAACTGGAAGACCTGACTTTCAGCCCAATCGAGTTGAGTTTTTAGTTCCCTACCTCCTACGATGTAAGCTAAATTGGTGGGGGGAGGGTAACCCAGTTCTGAAGACTTGTCATTGTGTCAAAAATAGTCCTTTTAAAAGAATATGTGAGGCCCTGCTCTGTCTTCTCAAATGACAAGTGTATGCATTTCTTGTATGGGAATATGTAGTGCTGCAACATGGCAATGCAAATGAATTTCTATAGGTTTCTGTACCATGAAGTTCCCATAGCAAATTTCACACTTAAACAGGATGGAGTATGAAGTGTGAGAAATCTGACTGTTAAGCAAGTGAATTCTGTCTTGAGAGTAGGTTCAGATCTGTAACCTAAATTATAGAGATGACAGTGACTTGACTTTTGAACATTTAATCCTGGTTTTATTTCTTACCTCTTTCTTACAATCACAATCTGTTTAATAGAAATAGCCCTTGCTCTTAGCCAGGAGTCAAGAAGTCAGTCAGTAATTCATGCTTCGTAATATGCTTTCAGAATGGTACAAACCCTGTATTACACAGAAAGAAACAGTAAACTTGTATGAAGTTGCCATCATCTTCACAGGCTTGCCAGGAACACAGGGAACACTCCTGAGCACTTTTGATGCCAGTCAAGTGCCCTTAACTCTTGTTTTCTATAGAACCAAATTTGTGCACATAGTGAATTACAAGCATGCTCAACAACAGAACGCCAGATGGAAAGTAACGCAGAGCTGGATCACCGATTTTCTGTGTCGCTGTTTGGTATGGTGGAGCTGCTTCACCTACTACAGCACAAATGGAAGTTGTAGCCTGATGAAGACACTTAGATGTATAAATTTAGACATTTAGATCAAATGTTTCAATGTCATCAGTTGGATAATGTAGATCCTAAGAAATCATACGAATGATTCATCTCTATGGCCTCATTCATATTTAAGAGGAAAACAGATAATGTGCTAATTACTGGTGAAGACTGATGTACACCATGGAAAAGATCCACACACGTAGTTAGCAGACTCTGAGATTGTGGGTATGATAACTGGTGTGATTGCTTTTCAGTCAGATACTGCAAATAATACAGGCAATAATAAGGACAGCAAGATTTCACTACATTGCTGCTTTTGAGGGTTTCTAGTGAGACTGAGCCCTCCTCTGTGGTCCCTTTGGGCCCCATGCCAGCCCTGCCCAAAGCAACTTTGGACTTAGTGGGTGTTTTCACGCCACCTCCTACACTTCCTCTGCCACTGCATCAAGTGAAAGTTACCTCCCTTCTCAAAATATGCTGACTGGTTTTCGTTCTCCTCTCCTGCCTAATTATCCAAGTGTCCATTAAAAAGTAAAACTAATGCTTTTGCCTCACCTCTGCTTACTGTGATCAGTCTTACTTACTGCTTCTTAAAACTAGGTCCAAGTCATTTTGATCTGTTTCTGTACCCCATACTAAATTTCCTTGCTGCCTCATGCAGAAAAAATGTCTGCTCAGGAGCACAGGGACAGCAGTACTATCCTGTTATGTGTTTGAAGGTGCTTGTTCACAGCAGAGTCAAGTTCTTTATGAATGAGAAGAGAAACAAGTGAGTTTTCCAGTCACTGAAAGTGTCAGAGAGGAAGGGACCTCCCCATGACATAGTGTTGCTGTAGTGTTTCCTTGTATAAAATACGTGACTAAGGAAGCATTACTGTCAATTTTACTGTGGCCTAAGACAGAAGAAATGAGCAGCTTCTGGTCCTAAAGAGCTGAGAAAGTAAATGAGGAGGAAGCAGGATGGGATGGGCCTTTGTAGACTAATTACTTTTGTTAGTTATTTCTGATGGTTGGAAGTGGAAGGATTATTTACACGACCTGTGTTCCATTGTGTCTGGTGAATGAACTGGGATGACATTTTAGGATCTTTTTCAGGTGATGAAATCTAGTTCTGCTGATGTGAAAAGGCCAAAGGGCATTTTCCTCAAGGTCCCTTTGTGTTGCTTTTCCCGTAACTGAAAACAGGCCTCCCCACCCCACTGCATCTGCCCTTTCTGTTACTGTAAAATTAGCCAACCTATAGCTTTTCAGCCACATGCAGCTCATGGGATGGTTCAGATGTCTCTCCAATGCTGTGTCTGTCATGGCTAACACCAAAGCTGCTGTGGGGGGAAGCAAGCCAGCAGGGCTCCGGGGGCAGCGTTCCACATCATCCTAGAAACATGTTGTACATCCAGCTCGGCACATCCAAAATGTAAGTCTTCTACCTAGAAAACACTTTTCACCTTCCCACTGTACTGTGTGTCTTGTAGCTTTCAGTTTTTCATACAGGTGCAGGAAGGTTTACTAGCTCTCTATTGATGCTTTGACAATTACCCATGAATAATGTAAAAAGAACATTTAGTAGCTATCAAAGCACTTGGTTCAATACCTCTTCAGACTATTTAGGCAAGACAGAGATGATATAATGCTAATGTAAAGCTATAAAGATAACAAATAGCAATAGAAAAGGTAGTGCTTTTACCTCTTGCTTCTCATAACTGTAATAGAAGGAATAGTCATAGCACACTACAAATCATCAGACTAAAAATGGTGATTAAAAATGATCACCTTTGAAACTGGTGCACAATAAACTGGTGGAACTAAGTGACACAAATACCACTGAGGAAAAAAATAACGAGGGATAAATAATGACTAGTAATGCTGTCTGACATTTATGATCATCAGGCTGAAGATACGGAGGACGGAATTATTGAAGAACCCTGGCATCAGTTAGCTAATAATGGTCTTGGATTGGAAAGTAATTCCTGGGAATGCATCAGTAAACAGTTGTCCACTTAAAGGGTTTTAAAGGCCTTATTTACTGCTCATCGTAATACAGATTGTGAAATCAGTCAGCTTGGACCACAGCCCCATTACATATGGTTATCATTTTTAGGATGACAGAGCATAGGAATGGTCTGGAGGAATAAACTTCAGAAACGTACAGAAGCAGACACGTACCGTATGACACAGCAGGATGCCTCGAGGTAGGGAATCTATCCTGAGGAACCACAGGTGAAGCATTATGCCCTCTCTCTCTGTCAGAGGAGCATTTTGGGGGACAGTTAACAGCAGTTGCTGGATGAATTGTTTCAGTGTTTTTCTAAAACCCATAACAGCACCAAGAATTGTGTGCCCTGAGGAAGGGACGTTAAATACAGCTGAGCTATGGAGTTTACTACCTGTATCTGGCTGATGAGAGAGGTTGGCAATCTCCTAAACCATTTGATACACCTTGTTTCCGAGAGTGTAAGAAGAACTGTGTGGTTTCTGGAGTTTGATTTAATACATTTAAGGGTAAGGTGGACTATGCACGTTTTCCAAGTCCTTTGCTATAGGTAGTAAGACTTCATTAAAATTTTTTTGGGGACTGCTGTATCTGCACAATCCATAAATGTTGTTTTCAGTTCTGCCCTTGGAAATGTGTCCTGTGCAATGCTGGCAACGTGTTCTTTTCCTGTCAGATACTTAAATGACTTCAGCAATTTTAGACATTTAGAAACCTATTCTTTCTAGTAGGATTGTCACTGGAGTGTCCTGCTTTAAGATTCAGTTCTCAGAAGGGGCAGACACTGGCTTAAATTTGCAGCTCCAGCAACAGATTTGTAATGCTTGTTTGATGAAAAGGATTTAGCAAACCTGGTCACTCTAGTCTACAGAGAAAAGTACAGCAAGGTGGTCTTCCTGCTTCATTATAGTGAACTAAAAATTACACATGAAATTTCTCAAATATGGACAAGGGACCAAAAGATGTAAGCACTTTAAATAGAACAAATTAGTTGTGGGGGAAAACTTCCAGCATTAACTACACATTGGAAACCCCTGTGTGGCATGCCTCCAAATGCTGCAGTCTCCATTTTCACCAGCAGTTAGTATGGTGACCTTCAGGAGACCTTTCTAGATCCATCTTGTTTGGGTAATGATACTGAAGGAAGGTGACACATTGCTTTCTGTTCTGCTCCACCATTGCTTGGTGCTTCTTTCCATAAACAGATTGTCTTTTTAGAATTCTCTGTGGATATCTTTTCTATTAATCAAAATGAAATTTTAGTCATTGCTTATTAATAGAAAGGTTTGAAAAGGTTTGGTTTTTTTCATTTACAAATCACAAATCAGATGAAGCTCTATATTTCGTTTTCTTTCTTCCCCTACCTCCTTTCCAGGCTAAGTGTCTTTCAGTTTGAGATTTTTTTCTTAAGGACACTGCAGTGCACCTGTCAGGAAATACAGATATCTCTGTGTGTGTGTGTGTGTGTGTAAATAAAATAATATATTTCCAGCATACTGTATTGAAAAATAATATGATTTCCCCAAGAAGTGATTTGAGTTGACCTAACTTCGTAGTTACATCATCATGTGTATTGCTGCTTTCCCCAGTGCTGGCTGCAACAATATTCACAGAGTGGAATGAACTGTTAAAGCCTTCCAGAAGTCCACCAAGCCCCCTTGCGATGGGGTGACGGTTACTGCTTGACAACTCAAGGACTGTGTCAGAGCCAACCAGCACTGAAAACGTTATGCCACGTGAATGGCCAGTGGCATGTAAGTTGCCACTGATACAACTAGTCACATAGACATTTTATTAATCATTGTCCAGATATTCCGAATACTAACTTTGACATGTGGATACAGGAATATATGTTCAACTTTGAATATAAAGATTAATGTCAATATGGCAAAGCAGCACTGGCTTGCCTTAAAGATCTCTGTGCAGTGTACCTTATGGAGTGGAATAAGAGCAGCCCCCTTAGAAATTCTAGTTCCTTTTAACAGATTAGTAAGAAAATGTCTTCTAGAAGCATCTCTTAAAGTAAAAACCTTAATTTGAATTTGAAGGAGATTCTTGCAGTAGTGGACAAGCAGAAAAAATTAGATCCAAGCCTATATTTAGGCAAGATTTTGTTTCTGACAGTCAGTTTATATTTTTCAGAAAAGGATAAGCACTCGGCACTGTTCAAATATTTCAGCTAGGACTTGTGACCTTTTGGGGATGCTCCTGGCGGGGAAGCTCAGGAAAAATTAAAAGTTGGTAGCTTTAGTTTTAAGGTTTTGCTAATTCATTTTAACTTTTCTGAATATTCCTCTTCCAAAAAGACCTATGGAATTCATATTGCTGTTYGCAGCAATAGCATCTTCTGATGGCCGCTGTGTAGATCTACCTTTATGTTTTAATGACAGCTGTTCCTTGCTGTCACCGATTTGAATTACAAAGGTATAGCCTTCATGCACGTGGTTGCTGTTGAACACACTACGTGATTGTGTACAAAGCCTTTAAAATCTTTTCCATTTCCGTAAGACATGCCTGTTTTTATTTTTTAACTAAAATAAGAAAGGCATGAGGGAAGTTTAAATAAAATGGACAAAAACACTTAAATGGGTTCTGAACTCTGCAAAAGAGTAAGTATCTTTGCCAGCATGATCAGTGGCAGTCCTGTTCTGTGTTGTG
The DNA here is from genome assembly GCA_035582835.1 of Phoebastria nigripes. Taxonomy (NCBI): domain Eukaryota; kingdom Metazoa; phylum Chordata; class Aves; order Procellariiformes; family Diomedeidae; genus Phoebastria; species Phoebastria nigripes. The sequence goes on along the minus strand of JAYKAV010003479.1, from coordinate 90,446 downwards.
ACAAAACCAGGACCTTTTCACACTGTGACTCACAGTCCCTTATTACTATGCTGGAAGTAATGCATCACAATTGTATTACTCCAAATAACATCACTTCTAGAGATAAAATTAAAAAAATCTCACTAGAAATCTAATCTGCCCTTGTTTCTAGGTGCACAACACATTTCTGTGCAGTAGGACCCCACAGGAGAGTTCAGTGTAATTGTAGCTCAACTTTCATAACTTTTGAGTATTTGTGGTTTAATTTATAGTGACAAACCAAAGACACGCAAGTATAATTTAAAAAATCCTACTTTCAGATGCTGATGGATGTTTAAATTTGCCATTAGATTGTCCGTGCTGTTAAATACTTCAAATTTTGTTTTTTGAATTAGCCTTGTCTTTTTGTTTTCTAACGAGATAACAAATGCTTATAAAATTTGTTAAACAATTGCCTGTAACTACAGAAAATCTTCAGTGCGTAGAGGTGGCATTAATTTTTTCTTGATGTTTAACCCTGTCAGATCATTTTTGTGTCTGAGTTCCCAATATGTAAAATGGAAATACTGATGCTTCTCTTTTTCTAAAGTGCTTTGATACTGCTGATGGAAGGCACTATATGAAAGCTTGATATTCATATCACTATGTAGTCGTATGTCATGGAAGGTACTGCCAGGTTTGATTATTACTGGGTGATATTCTGCTTCATTCAGAGGACACTGTAGTCATGATTTGATTTAGAAATATTTCTATAGCAGATAATACCAGCCTGCTTTCATTAGGATCTTTTTTTGATTTAAATAGACTAAGACAAAATATATTGACTTCTTTATGTCACTAATTACTGTAAGTTTAAAATACATTAAGAGTATTGTTCATGAGCAAAAGTTAGTATTTGTTAATGAGTTAGGTGCATTCATGGTAGTGTAGGCTACTTACTGTGCATCACTTTTATACTTTGTTTTTCTGCAGGTGAAAATTCAGGAGTCTTAGGTCTTTTCTCCACTGGTGTATTTTGTCACCTTAACAAGGTTTTCATTACGCTTAGATTCATTTGCTGACTTTGGTTCATTCATGTGTCTTTAATAGATCGGGGCTGAGCCACTTTTTTTTGTCCGAGTTGTCCTCATGCTTTAGGGGTGTTTGATACTTGAATTCTGTAAACCACCCACTTTACAAGGACAGTAAGTTCAGAGCTTTGGTGTATGTAGTTTTCGTATGCAAAATTGTAACTTAAATCTGTTTCCCAGATTTCTTAGGCATTTGCTAGATTTCAGTAACAGGTAATTTTTTTTTTTTTTAAAAACATCAGGTTCCTATTGCTTATTTTATTCCTTCTTTTACCTCATATAGATAAATTATACTGATTTAATAATTCCAGAATCTGCAGTAACAAACCTATCAATGAAAGTTATTGAATGAGCACTAAATAAAGTCACTTTRTTCATTTCTAATAGTAAACATTCAGGGCATGACTGACTGCTTTTTTTAGTTCACCTTTTTGTTAAAACAGATAAAGGTTATTTTCATCTCTAGCATTTTCTGGCTGATCACTGTGTTCCATGTCAGAGAGAGGCTTGAATAATCTCTTTGAAGGCAGTATTGAGGCAGAGAATTAGCATTCTTTCCAGCTGGACTCCACTGCACACAGGTTGGTTTCTCATTTGTCGTGGCAGTGTTTTCATTAGGTCAGCTGAAAAACTGCCCTTCTCTCCTTCAGAATGCAAAATGAGCAGGACTAGAGGGAAATGAAATTATAGAAATAAATGTTAGGTAATGTATGTCAATTAACCAGGAAAGCATTGACATTTAATCTTACACAAGTTTTAATAATTTGCATGTGCATACATGAAACCATTTCAGACACGTTGAGCTTTCTTACGTTTAAATGAGGACAGTGTGTGGCTCACCAGTTTGAAATAAGACTGGTCGCTGGACCAAATTTAAGCTTTACTTCTAAACGTGCAGAATCAAAATGTGGGTGGTTGAGTTCGTGATTTTGCAAAAGTACCTACCAGTGGAGATGTTCCTTGTTATTTTGTAAATTGTATGCTGTAGCTAATTTTTCCTTGCGTCTTCCAAGCCTAGGCTTCTTACCTTTGAGGTCTGCGTTACAGTTTATCAAAGTTTCTTCAAGTTTGAAGGAGTGTCTTAAGAGGTGTTTCCAACTAAAATAATGGAACTGCTACTGTATCAGTATCTCTGAATGCTTTTAGAGTTGAGATGTGTATTATGTAAGATGCCTATGCTTTCAACAGTTACTGCTCTTCAGCTCTTTAGAAGTGCAGGAAAGAACAGTGTGTATGTGCCAGCGGGGAAAACTCACATATAGTTAACAATTAAAATTCACTTTGGACGGTAGGCAAAACCACAAATGTTTTGCATTGGATTTACAGTTTACCCTCTGTTCGTGAACTGTAGAAAATAAGGATGAGTTCTCTATGTGCAGTGAGATTAGACAGCAAACTAGATGAGGAAATGAGAAGATTTATCACTCTCTTGATTCTCTCTATTCCTCCAACATTGCTAGAGACATGGCCAGATTTGGAAACAGGGAGGTTTGACAGAAATTTTGATAGAATCATACAGAAAAGTAAATAATAAAGCTGTAGTATTTCCTTGCACAACAGTAGTTTAAACTTTCATTGCAAAATACTAACTTCACTCTTATGTTTTATATAAAATAGCAATACCACAATTCTGGGGTTTTTTTTAAATAGAAAATGACTAAAATATAGAGGAGGTTGCAAAAATGTGTCCCTCTGAATTTGAAACTGGTAATATCCTTATTTAGCCAATCTACACTTAAAAAGTTCAGTTAGAGTATGCCGTTTCATTGATTTTGTTGGAGTGTTTCAGTTTGAAAAATACTTACTGTACATGCATAAAAAAGTACACAGAAGCATAATAAGAATGACAGATGACTAAGGAAGATGAGATAAAATAAGAAATTTACAGTGTTTAAATTTATTTGGGAAGACTTCTCTTACAATGAATTTGTTTTGCTATCAAACTGTAACTTCCAGTGTTTCCTGAATGGTTATTTTCAGTAAAATAATTACTTGCTAGAATTCCAATAAAGTAATAGTTTTCCATTGGCGTTAGGAAAAAAATTCATCTTGGTCTAGTCCATGTCTTGGACTTGTTCAAACAAAATCAGATCTCTACCACATGCTGGATTTTGATAGCATAAATACTTCAGACTTCTAAATCACATAAATAGTGCAGGCAGTTGTCAGCCTTGGAAAAAACTCTTACATGCAGCTGGTGGATATGAAGAAGTTGTTTATTTTGGGTGATACAATTCCCATAATGGAGAAAAAATTACTGTTTTGCTGTCCTATTTTTATGTTGCTGGTCAATTCTCTTTGCACAGTAAAAATATGGTTCAGTTTCAGATTTATGATAGGTTTTGATCATCTCTTCAAGACCAAGGGGAAAAGGTCTCTGACATTACTATTTCATTCTTGGGAGTCAGCTACATGGTTTAATATTTCTACCTTTTATTTAGCCAGTTTTTGGTTTGGGATTATAACAAAGCAGATGCCCCAAAAGTGTAAGATTCAGTGTTTGAGACGGAAAGTACACCTGGCTGTGCAACACATGGCCTTCGCCCCCAGCTAGCTTTGCCCCAGCTGTGACAGCAGCAATGGAAATGGGGACTGAGAGCTGCCGTGGAAAACTTCACGAGACCCTGTGTTCTTTCCTTCCTCATAAGAGAAACAACACTGACAGAGATAATCCACTTCTATTTAAAAAAAACTGCCTTAGATATCTTAAAATCTGCTGTTCTGGTGTTGCTCTGGAGTGAAACTCAAGCACGCTCTGCTATCCTTGGTAAGGCTTTATGTGTGCTTAGGTCTAAGTATTTGTTTGCCTTATCTATGCCATCTGAGGAAGTAATCCATCTCCTGTGTACAAATATGTGAAGAATTCATAATTTTACAGCAATAAAATATGTCTGATTATTTGTTTTAAATATACTGCTCATAAGATACCAGAGGCTTTGCATTTAATAACAGCCTGTTCTAAAGCCTGCTGGCTTCCCCAAGTCATTTCTCGAGTGAGAAGCGCCAGCTCTGGCCATGGGGGAAGCACACCCCAGGGCCTGTGATCAGCACCCGTGTTTGACTATCTGCTAAGTAAAACCTGGTAATTCTGGCATTGGTTGAATACCATTCAGTTCTTTATCACTGAAGAAATGACTGCACCAGCAGTTACAAAGGAAAACCTACCGAATGAAAGGCTTTTGCTATCTAGAAAAAGAAAGAAAAAATGCTGGTCATTCTATCTTTTCATCATAAATTACCATTTACACTTCCCTTAGGTCTCCAAAGGACAGGTTATTGTAAAGACCTTTTGGAACATACTAAAATGGAAGAGGATCTTTTTTTTTTTTTTTTTTTTTTGAGCCAACTAAGTCATTGGGCTTTATGCTTACAGGTGTTGTCAAAGAGTATGTTTGGCTGCAAGTCATGTTCCAGACTGTGGCTTTTGTGAATGCTAAGGCTAGTAAACAATCAAATACTCCAGCCACATAGAGAAGATTGAAACAGGACTGAAAAGAATGTCTGAGACATGAATTCCCAAAGAGCTTAAGGAATGCTTCAGCTAAGGTTCACTGGATTTTCTTTGGGCAGGCAATAACCAAATATCAGTTTTAAAGCCTTGTATGAAAAGAAAAAATACATTAGAAAAACGGAAATAGCTTTGATTTTATACAATTTTGTGTGTGTGTATATATATATGTATTTTCATGTTTAGCATGCTTAGTGATGACTGATCATCGCACAGTTTGTAGGGGGTTTCTTTCCTTTTGAAAACATAGCCTTCAGTGTGTTATGTAGACTATAGAAATATCATGTGAATGCTGCGTAAAATTCAAATACTGCAGCATTACAGTCACAAGATTCATACAGCTGAACAGTACTGGGCTGCTATGTATAATTCGACTGATTTTTTTTCTTCTCATTTTTCTTCTCATATTTCTCTCTTTGTTTTGGTTTGACACGTTAAAGCTATGCGAGATAGCACGGTGTCATTTATATTTGCAGGCTGCATAGTCCAATTACTTCATTCTTATTCTGAATCTTTCAGCGTGCGTGTGTTAGCCTTGTTCAAGGACCTGACGTCTAGTTGCTTTTCAAGGAATGGGATGGTTTACAGAAATGCACACCAACATGTTTCTGTGCTTTTTTTTGGTTGCTCATGCTTCTGACCCCGTTCTTCAGTGCGCTCAGGAAGAAGAATGAAACACCAAATATAGGCAAAACTCTCTATGTGGAAAATACAGCCTGTCATGCAGTGAGAGAGAAATTGTCCATTTAAAGGCATAACTGGAATAAATGGTATTCTGAAAACCATGACATGTATGGTATTTTACATGAGCTTTTTTTTCTAAAATGCAATAGAAATTACCAAAACCAAAGCAAATGATAGATAATACTAAATAATAAAAACTTTATAGCAATGTCATATGAGAAGGTAGGAAAATGGAAGCAGTCGCAATCCTGAAAGGTTTGACTTGATACAAATAACCTTTCTCACTAAGAGAGATTCTTCACTTTTAACCATGGCAACATTTACATGTTTTTCCTGCTGTTTTATATGGTTTTCTTCTTTTTTTTTTTTTTTTTTTTTTAATAAAAGCAGCAACAAGAATATTTTAATATCATTCTTGTAATACAACTGGTGCACCTCAGGACATTGCTAGTCACTGTGTGACAGAAGTGTCATCATAAGAGTTATCTGGTGAGGAGGGCAGTAGGCTGTGAATGCAGAGATGGTGCCATTTCCTGCACCGCAGTCTCGGTGTGTAACTTCAGGCATGTTAGTTTAGTTTAGTTCCATTCATATATATAAATATATCACTTCCTATGTATGTAATTGAGGATGATAATGGTTTAAGACACATAATGGGTGAGGTATGTGCTGATTATTCCTTACTTGAAGACAAAGTTAAGATTTAAAACAATGATTGTGTATTATGTTGTATACTTATAATCTGTGTATACTGACTAGATGCCCATCAGGATGTGGTTGAAAACTACTGTTCAGAGATGACCTTATGAGGTCATCTGCAATGGAACACTATGAGGTACTTATATACAGCTATAGTGGCCAAATAAATCAACCCCTTTGAGAAACAGTGTACATAGGTTAGCTTGGCATGGTGCCAAGCCAGCTATACTGAGTCTGTGATTCGAGCTATTGTATCTATATATTCTGCACTGAGATAGGCACTCGCAGAGCTGTAGTAGCCTGTGGAGAGCTAGCAGGACCCGCACGGACAACATGCTGCATCCTGACATTTTCATTTACTCTTGAGGCACTGCTGGATCCTGGTTCATATATGAGGAAACAGTTGAGTTAGGCTGCCTGTGTTAGGCAGTCCATTTAGCGTACATACCCAATCTGGATGGCACGACCATGCTTTTCTGTTACAGTATGATAAAGGAGCTTGGATACTGTGCTAAGTGATTTATCAGTGATCTGAACTACATGTTGTAGTAGACTCTCCTGTAGGCACCATGGCAAAAATGTGAAAATGATCCCTGCCCTGCTGGTCTTACGGTGCAACAGTGTGGTAGCAACAGAGGTGGAAGGGGCTGTGGCGTGGAAGCAGGGTGTGAGTTGGCAAATGTGATGCCAGATCTTCCTGTAGACTATATTGAGTGTCCTAAGGAGATGACATACTCACACCATGAAAGTATAAAAAGAAAGGGAGGCAAAATAAATTTCTGGGGAAGGGAATTAAACTGGACACTGGAGGACCAAGGAATCTAGAGAAAATGCTGCTTGTAGCAGAGAAGGAATAGTTGTAAAAGCAGTCTTGATTTATGCTGCCTATCTTTCTTTTCTGCTACTTTATTTTTGTTCAATACAATACAAAATTAATCACATACAGATCAACATTTTACTTGTCCTTAAAGCTTGCCCTCTGTAGAATGAATTAAAAAACCACAGGTTTTTAAGAGAGTGCACTAATACCAATATGCATTTATTACTCCCCCTGATGAAGTCCAGAATCACTCATTTCTAGAGATACATTTTTAATAAACGCAGCTGATAATATAGAAGATAAGTACAAAGATCAGAGTAAGTCTGTAAGTAGGTAGGAGATGGATATATTTCAAAAGTCTATCTAGAAGATATAAAATAAAGCAGACATTTTCAACTGCATTATGTACCTGTGGTAATGTCAAATAGCTCAGCAATGTCCTTTTAAAAAGACCATTTCTACACTGCCAAGTTCAATAAGACATAAGTATTTTCCATGAGTCAGAATGCTGACAACTCTGTCAGAAACATGTATCCTAAGAATGACTGTGAGTTTATTAGGCACAATACATTAGAAATATATATATTCTTGTGTAAACAAATGCAGTTACCATATGCAGTGATCCACAGCAATCTTTATGTCTGGAATGAAATCACCTAACCAATTTTACCCTGCAGTTGCACTGCAGCTTGTTCTGGCCAGGGTGAAGACAAGAAGCACCAGCTGTGATTTCCATCCCGTCTTCACAGTCCTGGCAGATGGACTTTAATGCTGAGCAGGCCTGGAAACAAAATATTTTTTGTTAAATTGGACAAACCAAACATTTTCCCATGGTTTTTCAGAATCCACAAATTCAGTTGGCAGTGGCTACTCACTCTTCAGTGCTGATGATGCTTAGAGTATCTTGTACACCTTACAACGTACAAAATACGCACTATGCCCCCTTTCAATGCTCTGGCCTCAGTACACTCCACCAGATGTGTATAGTTGTGCATAACTGGTGCAAGTAATGTCCAGCAGGGGCATTCTTGGAGGCATCTTGGTTTGAGTGGGAGCTAGTACATTGCCTGAGCTGTCTAGCTCTTACAAGTAGGAAGCTGTTCTCTAGACACAGTGACACAGGATACTGGAGCCTTGTAGAAAACTAGGTGGTTATAACAGATATTTCTTAGAGTTTGCATTAATTAATTAAGCTCCTTTAGTAAGGAGCTTAACAAAAAATGAAGTTTCTTCTTTGCAGACTTTCCTTCAGTTATTTTTCACATAAATTCAGTTCACTGTCCTTTTTTTCTTTAAAAAATCCTTTTATAACCAAACTGACAGTATTTTTAGATTATGTTGTCAGAATGTAAAGTATAATGTTTACTTTGATGAACAATCAGAAGTAAAATCATATTAATAAATAGCAAGAGTGATGCAGGTCTGATGTGTTCCCGCCCCCCGTCCCCCTCTGCTAGTGTATTTTTAGCAGAAATGGCTGATAACTGTCACATTATTATGTAGAATCTCATTACAGGAAAGTATGTCTTCAGATAAACTGTACATTGCGGATTTAAAAGAAAAGATATGGAAAAAATGACAGATGTTAAAACATAACTTAGCTTTTTAAAGCTATGTAGGCTTCCTCTACCTTTCCTCTAGTAGAGGAAAATTAAAACAAAAATAGTGGAAATAAATTTTCCTCCATTTAAAGATGAAAGTCTGTACACAGGACAATTGCTTAAATTGTTTTTGCTGTTGAAGAGCATACGAAGGTTAATCCTGGAGCCACAGGCAGCCTGTGGATTCCAACAGGTCGTACAGGTCACTGTAGGTGAGAAACTGATGATGTGAAGCGCAATAAGCTGATGATTCTTTCTTTCCTCCTTGCCTCTCTCAAACTTGTTGATGCGCTTTGAAAAAATGACAGCATGGTCCAGTGGATTTCATTTTTATGTGTGCATTCATCTGCAGTGACAGCGAGGAGCTAAGCATCATTTTAATCATGTAATTTCGAAGTATTTAATATCAATGGAGAAAAAGTAAATCTTCTCTTGCTCACATTTTTATTCCTGTAGACTCTGGTATAGTTGTACTGTAATAAAACTGTCATGCAACTGCCAGAACCAGCCCTGCGATTCAGCCTGTCCGTGTGCATAATGTATATTTTGTCGGGGCTAGTTTGGGCAATGCTATCGAATGTTGTGCTATAAAAAAGGTGGTTGTTGGGGAAGCACAAGATAACCGTAGGAGTGCTGGAGTAGCACTTGCTACTCTAGAGAGCAGTCAAAAATAGTTCAACCGCCAAAGAGCTTGGCCCTGCTTTAATGTGAARGGGAAGTGGCGGAAGAAGGACCTTTATCCCTCAAGCGTGATTCAGCATCATGGCGTCCTTTATGTTTAGCATAATTTGGGACTCGGGTGTTATGTGCGTGTCTCTCTCCATTAATAGGGCTGGCTGGCTGCCAGTGCCTGCAAAAGGTGGTGTAATCCTCCCTCTGGGGAGGTACGTGCACTGCGTTTCTCCAGCGCACAGTGTCATGTACAGCTTCTGCTGCACTTCCACGCAAAGCTGTGCCTCCTGGTATCATGGGCCCTTCTTCCTCCCCACGTGCTAGAAAGTGTGGTAACTGCCCCAGGTTCTGTCTTTATAAGCCATTCTCGCCATGTTGTAAGTTCATTCATACTATTTAATTTACTGCACGCTCAAGTTGTTATTGAATTGTTGAGCTTCTCTGTAAATAAAAGTCTTTATGTGAGGGGAGATATTATGCTGTCAACATCTGCTGCAAGCTGGGCTCTGTGATTTATGCCAGAGTCCTGGGAATACTTCAACTAGGGAGGGTTTGGAAAAGCAGCTGTTGAACAAGAAACTAAATGAAACTTTAGCATTTTTTTTCTACATCAGAAATACACTGTTTTCAACTCTTGTCTGTCAAAATTCAGAAATGGATAGTGCATTCTTATTTAGAATATCGGCAGTTCCTTTTAAGAATTAATATTGTGCTATGCTGGCTGTATTCTCATTACTATTTATTCCCAGCATTCATGGGGTTTTTTTTGCAAGGTAGTGTGTGGTCTAAAATAGGAAGCTTTTCTTCAGCAATCTACAAACTGATGGAGCAGTCAAAGAAGATGTAGAACATTCATTCCTGTAGAAAATACTGAGGGCAAATTACATTCTCAGTCTCTAGTGACAAGTAAGCATCTGTTTTTTCCTTTGCATTAAGAGACGTTACAAGGTGACAGGAGACATTACTGTTCCTTTAATAAAAATGCTGTTGAAAGGTACTGATGAGCTTCCTCCTAGATTCTTGGCATTCAGTGATGCTGCATAAACCAGTTTGTTTCAAAGGCTTGCACAAACACAAACAAAGCATACAGCCAAACATACCACAGAATGATATGAAAGTAATTGAGGATCCATAGAGTAAGTAGAAGTTACAGCTACAAGTAATTTTTATTGACTTTATATTGGCATTGTCTCTTCTTTTACTCAGGAAAGAAATAGCTTCTCTTAGTATCTCTGGAAAATATTCAGGGAAAGTCCCATGGTTAGTAACAGAAAAATGGCATAATAGTTTCCTGTCCTTCAGTTAGAAGATACATAGTAGAAGATTTTTCTTGTAAAGTAAATAATAGCAAAAGTAAAACAGACAAACAAACAAACAAAAAAAGGATGTTTTTTCCAATTTTTTTTTTCAGGATTAAAAAAGAAAATAAATATTGAAATATTTCTAACCAAGACTCATCTGCCTTATCTTCTGATTCTCTTTTTACTGAAGAAAAGTAGATTTTATTTTTTATTTAATTCAAATTCTTTGAGATGAAACAGTTCTATTTGTATATATTTAAACTTGAGGAGGAGTTAAAATGCAGACTGCTATGCGTCTCTTGGATGGCCAAGAGATCGCAATTAAAAGGTGTGAGAAATAATTTAGCATGTATTGGGGAACTCCATAAGAGCAATTTCTATAAATTTCTATAAAACACAGGAGACTTTATATACAATTTTTTGAAGGTTCAAATTGGCAGCTAAGCTAGTTAAACACTCTGCAGTTAGAGCATCCAAGAAGACTGCTGCGAAGCCTTATATTATTCCTCAGTGTTTATGGATGCTTTCAGATGTTTAGCTAGGTCTGTCAAGAATGCAGTACAGTTCAACTCCCATCTACAACTATGATCTCTCAAGGGGGATTTTCAAGACAGACTTTGGTATAAGCAGTGTTTGAGGTGAGGGAAAAAAAAAAAGGAAGAAGTTTTTTTGAGAGTAGAGTGACTTTGTAGGCAACTGATTGTTTTCTAGGGGAGCAGAAAAGGAAATGATCCGTGTAATGGAGACCCCTAATCATTTTTAAGTGGATGGGCAGGCTGGAGTGTAACTATCAAAGGCAGCTGTGGCGTACCAGGACTAATTAGCTTTGAGTCGCTGCTGACCCTGCTAAACTAATAAGGCTAACTCTGGCAGAGCCACTTAGATGTCCCTGTACAGTTCAGGTGAAGCACATGCTGATTTGCTGATAGGGTGCATACCTTGACATTTTAGGAAATCAGCATGTACTTGGCCCTTTACATTTTCTGATATTCCTTCCATCTTTCCTTTTCCTAGGACTGTGCAAAATGTTGGGTAGGACTATGCAAAAGCAGCTGTGCTTTTGCAGCTCTGTTCTACAGCTTTAGGCAGTAGACTGCCTGGAATACTGGACTTTGTCTGCTGCTTGAGCTCGTCTAAAGCATCAAACAGAGCCAAAATACCTAATTTTACAATATCAGTTTCCTATCCAGGTAACAGACTGCTTAGTGGATTTCCTAATCTGAAAGGAAAATCATAATTTTGAAATAGCTTTGGTTTTGAAAGATGAAACTTCTTTTGGAATCAAAGCAATAATACTGTTAATTATAGTATGACACAGAAGATCAGAAGTTTAGGATTTCCATCTTAGGGATGCAGAAGCAACAGAGCCAATCACAACAGGATTCTAACCTTAAAAGAATGAGAATTCATGAAATAATAATATTTTTCTTGGATGACATTGCATATACAGAACTGAGCTCCAGATTTTGCGATGTGTCAATTAAAACTGAATGTAGCATTTAGTCTCCTGCCGTATTTTTGCTGGTTCCGAGCTGTCCTAGCGTCTCACTTATTTGAATAGACTTAACTGTGGAAAAAATCTATTAAAAGCATTCCCAGTTTGAATATGCCCTACTTTTAGCAGTGAATCTGTCACCTTGTCCATCTGAATCGCAGCAAGTTTTTTCTCCGATTTGTTTTCTGCTAAGTGTAGCTTTCTTGGCGATTATCTAATTATGTGAATTTCAGAAATGTAGTTTGCTTGCTAGGGAACACTGTGGTCTAGTGAAATGAGTTTCTGGTCAGGATTCTATTAAAACCATACTGGATAGTCATGGGAGTTGGGGAGTTACTTCCCTCTGTAATTTTCCAAGCTTTGAAAAAGAAAAAGCGCAGCAGAAATTAGATTTGAGAAAAACATGGCCTGCTGGGTTTGATTGTTGAGGTTTCCTTAGTAAAAAAATAAATAAAAAATAAAAGAACAAGCAGATTGGACCACTCAGACAAATAGAAACCAGCCTTTTTGGGGAGTTGACCAGCCTTCTCTGTAATCTTTGTTAATGGATTGAAATATAAACCCCTAAAAAGTATACTCAACCTCAACCTTTTTCATCAGAAATACATAGTTACAGGAAGGTAGACCAGGAAAGAAAACCAAAAAAATTTCTTAAACAACCACCCTAAAAATAAGTAAGCAAAGACACGTTAACAGTCTGTACAGATCTTGCTGTGTCAGTCCTGTAGCAGGCACTTTCTTAATATTTCGTAAACCATTTTGATCTTCTAGGAATTCTCATCCACATAAAATCCTCATCATCTTCATTAGTGGTTTATTCCCCTGCTGCAGATGGTTACATTTTTATTACAGGAAATTACTTCTATAGGGTACTCCATGGAATAGTTGATACAGTGAATGTGTAGCATACAGGATAAATTCCCTTCATAAAGCTTTAATTTACTGACTGTCAAAAGGTGTTACATCTTGAAACTCATTCTCCAGGTGGAAAAGTTACATTTTTGCAATATGTTTGGTGCTAAATTTCATTGTAACTCATAGGCAAGTGCTGACTTGTTAAGGGCAATGAAACAAAACACTGCAAAATTTGTGCCATTTTGTTTTTTCATCACTTGATTTATTTTGGAGAATTACTATGTAAACAAAAAATGTAAGAAATTAATTTCTAGCCTAGTAATGAGGGATCTGAAATAGAATGGAGGAACCAGTTCTCATTTGCAATAAAAATGATATCCTGGCTGTGGAGAAGATTTCTTCCAGTCATGCAAAGGGGCTTCAGTGTGAATAATGTTTAGTAACACTTTAAACATTGAAGCAATTCACTTAATTTTTGGGAAGTATAAGCATGTATCAAAGTCCATCAATCTCTAGAACATGGGCCAATTATCTTTTTCTTTTCTAAGGCTGTTTTTGGCTTTCAGCCTACTAACTTGGGCAGTATTGCCAAATTTCATAAGCCATCCCCTTAGGTCAGGCCAAAGCTGGAGGCGTGAAAGTTTACCAGGCATGGTTCAGCCAGCCATGAGGCACAACTCAGCCTTGACACAAACAGAATTGGAGTTTGATAGTGGTGTAAAGGGAGATATATTGTCTTTTGGTGGCGTTAAAAGTGAAATGATAACTTCCCTTGAAAGTCATTGTGTCTTATGTAACCTTTGGTTTTGAAGCTTAGCCTTAATATGTAACCATATGGCTGATGTATCTGTGCTCCTGAGAGGACAAATGCAGAAAATGATGGCCAGCAGATGATAAATCAAGCTTAGATGTTGCACATCATATAATCCATCAGCTTTGCAATGCAGAACAAACATACGCTCCCTGCTTTCAAGGGACCGTGCTGAGGAGGGCAAGGTTCAAAGCACCACGCTTGAGAGAGCAAGAGTTTCCTAAGCAGTGTGCATCTGTTCTTGTAGTACTTTTGTGATATGGAAAGATGAATGACCTTCTCTGAGTTCATAAAATAGGGGGAGACCTAGAAGGACATGGTCACTGTTGAGGTCAGAGATGGGAAGTACAATTAGTACAGGATGCTGTTTCCAGTTTGATCGGTGGAAATTTTATCAGTGATTTCAGAGCAGAATTTGGCTACTATTTTGCAAGCTCTTATTGGACCCCAGATGGAAGAAATGATTTCTTTATTGGCATGGGATTTCTAGAAATAACTAGACAAGTGAATGAGAACCTTGTAACTTATAAATAGCATCACATAACGAAACCAGCATTTATTTTTCCTGATTCTTATTTTTGATGAGATTTAAGCACCAGAAGACTCTCTGAGACATGTTAGAGCCATAGAAAGGCACTTGAATATCTGTAGCAAAGGCTGAAATAGGGGCCAGGAATTTTTTTTTCTCCCTGTCAAGGAGAATAAGATCTGACCTCTTCAGAGGTGGGTGGGAATTGATGCAGTAAAAATGCCTCAACAGTCGTCTTTGCGGAAGAGGAGATGCATTTACTGAGTCCGATGTTCTCCTAAGGTGGAGGTGAAGGAAGGTCTGTGACCTGGGAGGAGTCTGTCCTACAGGAGCTGCTGGTCTGAGGCAGCCAGACCAAGGTACGGCGCTCTCCCAGAGAGAGCTCCTTTCAGGGCAGGTGCTGCAGAAGCCATGCAGTCCATGGCAGTAGTGACTAGGATGGCTCTGAGGATGCTCCACAGCAGCAAGCATGTCCTCTCTTAAATGGGGGGGCCACAGTCTGCTGTAGACTTGTCTGTCTTCCTTCCTTTCTTCTGACATAAGGGTAGGTTTTCTTGGCATGCAGGTCTTCTTTTATCAGAAAATGAAATGAATATTCAGTAGTGATTTATTGCTTGTTCCCTTATCCTTACTAAGAGGAGAAAGGATGGAAAGCAAAGCAAAGGTAAATACTGTTTTCTTAACCTGGTACATGGGAGTTCTCTGGGCGTTAAACTGGCTTTCTTCCCTCGTGCGGGCACCCGTGGTGCTGTCAACAAAGTAGTGGCTGTCAATGGCTGTCAACAAAGTAAAACAGATGAGACAGAGGACAAAAGCAGATATTGGTAATTAATTGTGGTTAATTGGTATAATACATAAACTTGCTTCTGAAAGCAGTCAGAAGATATCTCCCTTGTGAGGGATGAGAGTGAGCTAGAAGCCAGCTATTCTCTCATTTGCTTTGTAAGAATTTTCTTAATGGTTTGTGATTCATAGGCTAGAAAATACCCATTTATTGTTATCAGAATAACAGGCGCTTTATATGTTGTAGGCACACAAACAAGCTACTGAGCTACTCTGCGCCTTCATTCCTTCCCACCTATCACTTGCCTGTCTTGGTTTCATCTGACTATGAAAGTGGGGGACTGAGCCCTGCACTTTGAAATGGCTCAGGCTGTGCTGGATCCAGGTTTCGTGACTCGCTGGCAGATGTAGCGGTGGAGCTGTACTAGTCCACGTCTGGATGGGAGGAAACATCCCACCTCCTCTTATGCACTGACAGAGTGAGCAGCAGCCGTGCAGTGTGGGACCATTTGCAAGCACAAGAGGAACCTCTGACTGTTTAAGCTGTGTTTGCCGTTCAAACATTTGCTTCGCATCTTCTGGATCAGGAAAAAAAAAGCCACAGGCTGGGTGGAAGCATCTCACAGGCTGAACCGTGATGTGCTGCGTGACATGATACAGATAGCTTAACGGAGCCCTGGTCTCACTGGGCTCTCTGTGATCTGACATAATGTATGTAATGTTAATCAGAAAGGCTCTCATAGTGTTTTCCTAACAATCCTAATCTCATTTTCCATGACATGGGCCCATTTATATCCCTGAGAGATTATCTTGCTTTTCTTCCCTGTCAGTTGAGGTCATCCAAAATCCTAAAATTCAGTGCTTTATTGATTTTTGCCAGTGGGGAAATCTGTTTATTTTGAGTCATAGAAATGTGAAACAGATGATCAGAACTTCGGCACAGTTAACCTCCCACTTTTACAGTCCTATAGTTAAGTTAATAATGCTTACATTGTCATCCTTCTCACTCCCCTCCAGTTTGGGGAAATTGTAACGGTGGCCATGAGCTCTGCAGAAAAAGAAAAGCTGCCTTCCATCCACCTTGGGCTTTTCATTTCCATCTATACCCACTAAAATGTCGCCTTCCTTTGAGGTAGGCAGGTCTAAGGGTATATAGTGCTATCTAGTTTATCCTGGGGCACGGGTTAGTCTCTTCAGCAAATAATTATTCTGGATCTTATGTTTTTGAAGCTAATCATAAGTCCACATCTATATACCATAACATTAAGGTACATATTTTGATGCTTTTACTGTATTGCTTCAGAAGGGAGRTGATTCCCTGGTAGTATAACACACCCTCTAATGGATCCAAGAAGTCAGAGTACTGTGTAGGTCTGATCTGGCTGCATGCCTGATATACGGATAGGTTTCCTACAACTTTCAGGTTTTAAGCCCAGGAGGGAGGCTCTTAATAGAAAAATGAGGAGATAGACTGTTAGGGATGCTGTGGTAAACAGAGTTAGCATTTTCTGGGTCTAGAATGCTGATTCTGCCAAACCGTGTGAAATGATACGCACTGGTTTTACAGAGGAGACTTTGTTTCACTAGGCACCAAGATAAAATCATTAAATCATTCAACATGGAATATCAGCTGGTATCTCAGAAACTGGGCAGTAAGGAAAGAAAGGATATGTTTATTATTTATGACATTTTAGACTTAAAAGAAACATTCTTTGTTTTGTGTTTCTTTTTAACATCAAAAATTGCCTCTGTGGAAGGGCAGATTGGTCAGGGAGCGTGTAATGGAACAGAAATGGGTTTAATTTTAGTTCAGATTGAATCCAACCCAAGTGATCAGTATCTTACCAGGATGAATATCTGACATTTAGGGATGGTAGCTCATGTGGCAGGAATTGATGATTAGTCAATGGACTAATTTTACATAAAATAATATTTTCACTGTTTGATTCATTTCAGAGAAGTGAAAAAACCATGGTAAATTGGCCTTATTAACCCAAGAGAAGCTGATTTACCCTGGCTATATATAAATAGAATCATAGAATCATTAAGGTTGGAAAAGACCTCTAAGATCATCAAGTCCAACCATCAACCCAACACCACCATGCCCCACTAAACCATGTCTCTAAGCGCCTCATCTACACGTCTTTTAAATACTTCCAGGGATGGTGACTCCACCACTTCCCTGGGCAGCCTGTTCCAATGCTAACCACTCTTTCAGGAAAGAAATTTTTCCTAATGTCCAATCTAAACCTCCCCTGGCGCAACTTGAGGCCATTTCCTCTCGTCCTATCGCTAGTTACTTGGCAGAAGAGACTGACACCCACCTCGCTGCAACCTCCTTTCAGGTAGTTGTAGAGCGTGATAAGGTCTCCCCTCAGCCTCCTCTTCTCCAGACTAAACAGTCCCAGTTCCCTCAGCCGCTCCTCATAAGACTTGCTCTCCAGACCCTTCACCAGCTTCGTTGCCCTCCTCTGGACACACTCCAGCACCTCAATGTCCTTCTTGTAGTGAGGGGCCCAAAACAGAACACAGTATTCGAGGTGGGGCCTCACCAGTGCCGAGTACAGGGGGACAATCACTTCTAGTAGCATGGCAAAGAAAGCCCGTGATGTGCTAAGGGTTTCATCAGTATATAGTTTTCCAAATATCTAATGAAAAAAACAGTCCTGCATATTGTTTAGCCTGTTTTTAAGGAAATGAGACTTAGGCCATTGTACTGTGCACTCACCGGTGTTTCTCTGGTAACTTTTGAACCTATTGTGCAATTTCTAATTCAAACCTGATGAAGGCCTGGAATTTTCCAAAATGACTGCAACTGGCACCAGTAAGGAGGAGGGTTGCCTCGGTGGTTACCTGTTCTGTCGGGAGCACACACACCTGCAGACCTGGCTACACCTTGTTGAGATCTTAAGCAAGATATATGGCAGGTTATGGGGACAGTCTAAGTAGAGGGCGATTTACAGAACATGGAGATCAGTTGTAGGTGCCATGGGATGGCGTATGATCCTGCAGGGCAGGGGAAGGAGCTGGACTTCTTACTGAGGC
This sequence comes from Phoebastria nigripes, assembly GCA_035582835.1. Classification (NCBI taxonomy): domain Eukaryota; kingdom Metazoa; phylum Chordata; class Aves; order Procellariiformes; family Diomedeidae; genus Phoebastria; species Phoebastria nigripes. Next base: position 72,594 of record JAYKAV010003479.1, on the reverse strand, counting down.
AGTGCAGGCAGGTGAGGTTGTAGGACACATATGTAAGGCTTCTTCAGGCAGCAACTTATGTTGCTCTACAGGCATTTAAAGAAATGCAAAGAAAAATTTGCCAAGTATTTTCTGTTTTGCTATGCACAGTTGAATTGTTAAGCAATGTGGAAACACAAGTCAGATATAAAAAAGGGTATTTACTTGCTAGTACAGCTAGAAGTATACATTTTTCCTGCCCTTTTTTTACAGGTACTTTTTCTTAATGAAGATGATAAATGTCTTAGCAGTATTTCACAAATAAAAATGAAGTGCCTTTAATGTATCATGCTTTTAGAGGTTCTGTTCTGTGCCATGCACAACAGATAAAGACTAATACCCAAACACTTTATTTCTTTTTTTTTTTTAAAGTTATTTTATTGCATACCTTTTAAACAGTAGTACGTTTACTCCTGGGGCCTGATACTTGTGGTAGTGGTATTTTGAATAGCCCATCTGATTTTGTCAGAGAAACAAATTAGCACCTTGAGCATTGCAGAATTATTAGTGAGTTTTCTTTCTGTCTTCCATTTTGAGTTCTCAGACTAAGTTATTTATCATCCTGCTACCTGGCAGAAAGTTTAAGGCAATCCTACTCTATTTATATCCAAGGCATGACTAAAAATTGGTTGTTCCAGACAGAGCAGATATAATGTGCTTTCTCACTTCATAAGTAGAGCTAAATCCAGATCTCTTTTTAGTTCTTGAGCATGCACTGACTAGCTGAAAATCCTGTAATGAAGAATCACATAATTCGTTTAATTGGTGTTCTGCATGATAGAAACAAGGGCAGATGCAACTCCTTGCTCTCCCCAGTAAATCCAGGCCTGTGGAACATACTTTGAAGTGGTGACAGTTTTATGTTCTCTGGAGTAGATATGAATTACTCTTTCTAGACTAGATGAATTAGAGTTTAGAAGGTAATGCAGGCTGCCTCTGAAGCCTAGAAGTCAGCAATCAGAAAACTTAAGTGATGTAGAACTTGTAACTTTCTACAATCTTTCTTTCCATTGATTCCACTGATAATTAAATCTGACCCTTTTGGCAGTTCTTGGAACATTTTTATCAAATTCTACAGAGACGGATTGAAGGTCTCCATGTCCAGAGGTGAACAGGGTTTTTATCATAACTCTGCCTGAGTGGGTTGAATACGCTTTACTAACATTATTCTCGAGAGTAAAAGATGATTTCTTTATTTTAATAACAGAAATATTTTACAGGTCTTTGACAAACCTAAACTTGGAGGCCCTTGATAAATCATTTGAGCGTGGTCTACTCCGGCAAACCTTTTTATTTGATGCTTTTTGTTTCAGCAAATGCTTCTATTGTAACCATTTTTTCAAACTCTCAGATTATTTTTCTGAGCAAATATAGTAGCGCTACAATACATGAGAATGAGGGAGTCAGTAGACATTTGATTTTTTCCACTTCCTGACATGTTTTGTCTGAAATAGGAAAGSACTTTTCATTTCTAGCCTTAACTGAGCTAGCAATTGCTCTCGTTAATGGTGAAGAACATCCTTTGTAATGAATACTGGAAATACCGCCCTGAGCCGCAATACTGGTACCTCACTGAAATACCACCTAATTCTTTATTGATGTACACTTATAATAACCTAGTATACAAGGTGTTCTCACTTGTCTGGCTGTTCCTGCTTATGCTAATTAAATCCACACGTTCACACAAGTCCGTGTCATTTGGGATAGGGACCAAACCCAGATACTGCTAGGACAGGGACATCCCACACAATTTGCTGCATCTAATGCTCAAACTATAGTGTATAGGCAAAATCTGTGTGCAGTCCAAACATGCTCCCTGGATCACTGAAATCCAGTAACTAATGATCTCGTTTTGTCCTTTGGTGAACAGACAGTTTAAAGATCCACAAATATCAGTGAAGTCAGAGCTTGAAAAAGTCACTTTAGTAATGAATGGCATACAGTGAACTTCTTGATGTTGAGTGTGGAATAAAATTTACTAATTCCTTCAAAATATTGGTTGCCATTTAAATATCCCCATCTTTTTAGAGAAGCTTATTTTAATTGCCCGAGTAGCAATTAATGGTATGCAGGTGGTGAGGGTAGCTATGAAATAGATTATTTTCTTGGTTTTCTGATGTTTGATCAGCATTAAAGTAATGTAGAAATGAGGGGGTTGCAGTTCAGAGTGCTGCTAACCTGTTGCCTGTTAAGACATTTGCTGGAATACTACATCTTACACACAGAGGCAGTTACAAAGAGACTTTTTATGTTTTCTAGTCTGTGGTAGGATGATGACTTCCATAGCCRCAATTTATTTTATCTCATGGTTTCTGGAACAACACTAGCAAAACCAACTTGAAGATTCTCTAGTACAAAAGGTGGTTTAATCAAAAAGAAGAAACTTTGTGTCTTTGTAGAATAGCAAGCATCTTTGTTTTTCCTTTTTTTAACCTTTTTTTACATTTATAGAAATTCATACGTATACTTAGCTTGCCACAGGCAGATCTTTTTGGTCTTGTCAGAATCGATTTCCCTCTCACATCAGGAATGGTTTAAGTTGTAGAAGGAGGTTTTGAACAGAATTTCACACTATCCGCTGGGTAACATCATTGCCTGATAGAGGAAAGTTAGAGATTTCCTAATAGATGGAGAGTATCTCCTTCTGTATTTTTTGAACTAGACAATATGCTGTTCAAATGCAAATTGTGTATATTATTTTAGTAATTATAATGTTTTAATATATTGGAAATCCTCTTAGCAATGCTACAGCTAAATGAGTGGTAGAACATTGATATAAAATGAATGTCTTGCTATTGGAAGTGGAGGCAATATCTGTGTGCTGCTCGTATAGGCTCAGTTTCTGAAGAAAGACTAAGTAAGATCCCAGTCCTGCAGGATTACTTGCATGAATAGAGTTCCGTATGTGTAAGTCTTTTCAGCATAAGAGCCTTCATAATTTCTAGGGCCGGAGCCATATCTGTCTGTCTGCTTTGTGATTTACCTCCAGTATGAATGCATAACTAATAATACTCAATTTCAATTCCTTGCGAAAGCAGTGACTCCAGCTCTGGCCAGTAGGAGTTTTTCGATGAGCTAAATCCAGAATAAATGGGGAGCAAGCATTGCAGATTGATAGCATTCTCTTTTGCACTGTGAAGTTGCCTTGCTAACAGCCTGGGTTTGCAGTGGACTCGCCTGTAGAAAGGCAAGAGCTTGTATCTCCACTGCTCACAGATCTAGTTCCCCCTGTTTGCAGACCTCAATATCTAATGAAACAGCCTGCAGCTAGTAGAAGATGATGAGATGTTGACGTGATCAACCAAAGCAATTTTAAAAATTGTTTAACCTCGTAACTCAGTGGTGGCAGCTGGAAGTGTAGTTTTTTCTGTCTGTTGCAGTAGCTCTAATCAGTGCAGGTTAACATCACAGCTTAAGGGAAGCTGGTGTGACTTTTACAATAGCCCCAGCCTGAAGGAGACTTGATGGTGAGGTCTTCTGCCCAGAAGGCATACTAAAATAATTTTTGTAAGAGGGTTTTGAACCAACTGCCTTCTGCTCCGTGCAGCTGTGACAGACTGCAGAGCCAGGAGAGGCGAAGGCACCGATGAGTTTCGGGAGTCTCTCCTGGTGATGGCCTGTGTTTTACGTTAGTTGACAGGGAGCCAGTACCCAGTCCTCTCTGTTGTCTTAAGGATCCATCCAAACTAGGGCATGTCCATGCTAAATAGATTCAAATCAAATGGGTGCTCTGGGAGCAGTACAGGTTGCCTGGGGGAAGGTGCGGTGGGCACCCTCAGCTCTGTGTCTCCATCACAAACCTTGGGTGGAAGAAATTAAACTTAATCCGGGTTTTTCTTGTTGGTTTGTGACACTGATGTAAAGCTCTTTCTGGAGTAAAGAGTAAAAGTGACCCCCAAGTTTCCAGAGTTGAAAGATGACAACTTAAATGTCATGTTTGTTCACTTTTACTGCTCATCATTTTAGTCAAAATTCCCACTGGGTGGTTCTTGCTTGTTAGAGATGGATAGCTGGAAAATGCTTACCGAGGCGAGCAGTCTATTCCCTTGCTCATGCAAATTTTCCCCAGTCAGATAATAAAGTATACATTAAAACTTCAGTGATCACCCTTCTAAAAATGTCTTTGTTAAAATAAGCTCTCTGATGATTTACATGAACAATAGGTTTAATAAATCATATTTTGTATGTCAGGTTATATTTCTAGATTTGGTAAGCTCATCATTGCAGTATTTGTGTGTTTTTCTTNTTTTGTTTTGTTTTGTTTTTTACTTTCTGGGTGCTGATTCTTAAAGTTTCTCTCTTTAATAGTAATTGCACAAAAATTTAAAATTGTACCCATTAAAAGAAGGTAAGTTGGGTTAGCATATTTCACCGAACAATATTTGTAGTTCTACTTAAAGTTTCTTAAAGAAATACTGTTTTTGAAATGATGATTGGTGAAATGGAAATATTTTCAATATTCTCAGAATTGTATATACCAGTTGACCAAGTGGTTTCTTTTTCTTGGTGTGCATTTTTTTCTTCATAAAAATTTTGCATCTTTTGGACCTCCTGTCCCTTTTCGGAGTAAAGAACCCCTGATTGCACTGTGGCTATGTCAGCAAAAATATGTATGTATGGGAATCACATGTTAGATGTGTATGTATGACTTCTAGCAGCTTCAAGATTTCTGATTTGAAATAATACACCCTTTAATCAAGCACATTAGCAGATTATGCCATAGCCTCTGAAACAACTGTTAAGTTTGAGGAACTGATTTTTGAAACTTTCAGGAAAAATCTTCTGAATTAAAGAAGTACTTCCTTTTTCTGTCTTTTTTTTTAACTGATGACAATAGTCAGTTTACAAGCACACATTTATTGTAAATGAATGGGGGATTCAGTATGAGGGATTGCATAAGTCGGACTTGTGTGCATATTAAATAGATTATCAAAATGCTATTTCACACATTGTAGAAGATCATGTGGGTATTTAGAGGTTGAAGAGAAGATTTTCTAAGAAACAGAAGTTTCTAGAAGTTCCTGGAAAAGATGAATGAGGTCTATGGAAGCTGACTTGGTTAAATTTCCAACTTTGTTGACCTCTCCGACTTGCCTGTTTTTCTGGAAGACTCACTGCCTGCTTGTTCCAAACAAAACCTCCAAACAAGAAATCCTGCCATCAGTGAAATCGTTTGCAGGCTGATTTCCTTTGGCAGGGCCAAGAGACTCTTTTCATGTTCCTGTTCCTGTTGTTCTTCAGCAGATTCTGAAACTGCCCTTTAAGACACGCAGCCTCCGTGGAGCAGTATTGCAAAAAGGCTGTTTTGACTTTGACAGGTGGATGTACTACCGTTAATAAATTCATTAGCCTTCAGTAAAAAACCTAAATTCAGGTAGAAAAAATTAACATATGATAAATTACTTGCAAAAATACTATGTTAGAAGAAGGTAATTTAGGCAGCAGAGCAAGGCACTTAGGAGTTAGGAAGCATCCGTTGTGGTTGCCCGTGCAGTGAGAGTGAGTAGACAGAAATGTTGTTCTCCGACGGGCCAGGGCCCTGCTGCTCTGCAGGAGCTGTGCCTCCTTCCCCTGGAAAGTCGGAGAAGCTCCCCCAGAGGGGATTAGGCTGGGGAGGGAGGAGAGAGGAGGTGGCCCAGTGCTTGGGATGATGGTTTAGGCAAGGTGTGCCTCACTGGGTCGTTCCGTCCCCAGCCCCAACAATTCCAGACTGCTGCCTGTCTGTCCTGCTTCTGGAGCCGGCGTTGGACTGGGAGAGTGCGCTGATGGGTTTGCAGGCTCGCAGTCTGAAGAGGGGAAACCTACTTTGGGTTTTCCAGTGCTACCTCTGTAGCATTCCCGGAAAAATCATGGACAGTAGGAATCTGTGTGTTCTATATTTTGTAAATTTTTATCTTTTATATGAGGAAAGCATTTGCTAAAGCAGCTTCCTGACATCTGAATTTAAAAAAAAAAAAAAAAGAAAAAGAGAAGGAAAAAGAATAGAAAAGGAATAAACTCTGAGCTTGCATTACAAATTGCTTAAAGGATGGGAACTAAAGTTAGACAACTGATGTAAAATTCAATTAGTGTCTAAACCAGCCATTTAATTTATAATTTTCCAACAATGTGAGATGAATTTATGTGTGCTTTTGACTGTTGTCTTTCTTGTGTGGCACCTACGATTTTTCAGGTATGTCTTTGACATTACTACCCAAACTGTAACTTAAGAGGACAAAAAAGGAAGATTTCTTAAATACTGCTCTGTTTCTGTTTTCTAACCACAAAGCTGGATCTCTCATGTAGTGTTTTGTACCATTTTTGTGTTGGTCGTATCTCCTGTATTGTACTGGAGCTATATCCTTGCTGGCACTGTGAAACTATGTTCTTGCTTATTGTTTGTGTAGGTCAAGGAATACTCATTCTGGCTTCTGTTCTTTAGTAATGCCTAGACAGGGCAAGAATTTGCTTTACCTTTTTTTTTTTTGAAAGATATGGAAGAACTTTTATACATTTTTTTGAATACAGCTTCTGTTCACTGTAATTTTTGAGCTTTTTGTTAGCTTCATTTTCTATCATAAGTGGTAAGAGCAAGTTGAACTTTCTAGCTATTATGATAACAGACTACAGAAAGAGCTAAACTACATAATCTTTTTTTCAGTTTTCAAGTGGTTTTTTTTTGTGAAGGACTTGTGAGAAAGGCCATATGCGTCGGAACATGAAAACAGATACTTAAAAGGATTAGGTGAAAATGCAGAGGAAGGCTTCATGGAAAGGAGGCAAATTATCACTAACAGCTTTTACAAAAGCTACTAGAAAAATGTCAGAAGACCTTACCATTCTATGTCAGAGCTTAAATCTGAATGTGATTTATGCCTTTAGAAACGCTTCATCTAACGRTTGGTACTAAGGTATTTTTTTAGTGTGACAAACTAGCATACTGATTTTCAATTGAACCTTAATATCTCTAGATAGATAACAGCTTTGTATCTCTTTGGAGCTTGGAAAATCTAAGCTCCTTGGCACACACAAAAAGCACTGCGTTTTGTATTTATGCAGGACTCTGCATACTGTATTCTCATCCAGAAGCCATTCCTAAGTAGATAATAGCTATACAAGTATCTTTCTGATATAAACAAATTAATCATGTTTCAGTTTGGTAAAGTTCTCATTTTCCCCATGTTTCTTTTCCATGGGTGATGTTTTGCATGACATACTCCTCCTATAGCGTCCTCCACAATGGATTCATATATATAATAAGTATTACAAAAAAGCTTTTCTCTGAGTGGAGGTTAATTTATAATGACCCTTTTTTGCCATTGCTGTGCATGTCCAGTGCCTGGTGCTGAACTGATGGTCCTTCTGATTAGCAAAGACTCAAAGTGGCTTTTTCAAGAGCTACTCATGATGGGTTAGGCATTATTGAGTTCAGCAGTAATCTTTCTCTATTGCAGCTCTTTCTCTCGCCTCACGCTGTGATCGAGGCTGAAGAAGTGAATTTAGATCTGCAAAGATGATCTAAAATTCTGTGTGGTTGTCTATAAATTTTCATGTATGGAGATTCAAGCAAATTACTTCATTATCTTTTACAGCCCACTGTGAATGGGAAAAGTGGGATAAAATTGAAAAAAAATCTTCTGCCTGTCTTCATTATGTTATGAGCTGAAATAATCAAATCACATTTTCGTAACACCTGGTGCGATATTGTGTGTCTGTTCTCATAAAATGAAAAAATCAGGTGGAAGTACCACCGCTTTCCCAGCTGACTCAGTGGCTCAATTCAGGTACCAATAGATACAAATAATGACACTTCCAGTGTCATTGCTTAAATATGAAAGAGGAGTATACTGTGAAGGTTCCCAGAGTTGTCTGTGGAAGACGGCTTATTTTGTCACCAGGAGTGAATCCTGCTGGAGCATCTCCCTCCATCCGCTGTGCCCATGGCTAGCAGGGAGGTGCTGAGGGGTGAGTTGCCTGAGCAGCGTGACCTGCCACCCAGGAGCAAGACAGGACGTCCCCCAGGTCGTCACTGGACTTCAGGCCTGGGCACATTCAAACTGCCAGTACTTGCCTGGTTTGTTGAAAGGGGTTTGTCGTGGTTTAACCCTGGCAGCACCTAAACACCACGCAGCCGCTTGCTCACCCCCCCGCTCCGGTGGGATGGGGGAGAGAATCGGGAGGGCACGAGTAGGAAAACTCGCGGG
>JAYKAV010003479.1:37668-64223 GCA_035582835.1 Phoebastria nigripes | reverse complement strand
CTGAGCATGACGTTACATGGTATGGAATACCCCACTGGCCAGCTGGGTCAAACACCCCAGCTGTGCTCCCCCCGCCAGCTTCCCATGCACCTGGCAGGGCATGGGAGGCCGAAAAGTACCCAATGCAAGCACCACCCAGCACCACCCAAAACATCAGTGGGCCATCAAGGCTCCTATTATACCAAACCCAAAACACAGCACACACACCCCAGCTACTGGGAAGAAAGTTAACTCTGTCCCAGCCGGAACCAGGACAGGGTTTTTAATAKGTGTCGACAAATTCTCTTTCTGGAGGCTAAAAGACAGAAAAATACTCAAGTTTATGGGCCTGTCTCCCTTATATTTGTGGGCTACAGGCCTACAGAGCTCTTTCACTTTTAGACCTCTCTGAATCGGCGTTTGGTTTTACTGGTTTGTTCTCACTTGTTTAAGTCGTGTAAGTACATTAAGTACAGCAGAGCAAGAATCCTTCATCCCATTTCCTATGTTCTGTCTATAAGCATCCAGTGCTCGCCATTGTCCAGGTCAATATACTGATCTAGAAGGACCCCTCCTCTCACCCTGTGTCTGTGTGTACTGTATTCTTCAGCAGAATAGTTTAAAAATTATGATGGTCCTACGCTTACTATATAAGCAAGGAAGATTTATATTCTGTTCTAAACTTGGAAGGATAAACATTTTTAATTTGCAGTTTCCCAGACTATTCCTGGATATTTCATCTTTTCCCCCAATAACAGGACCATTCTAGGTACTCTGTGTTTTGTTTTAAATCAAAACGACACAGTTCTATGCCCTGTAGTTTTTCTGTAGTCCTTCTGCATTTCACACCTGGAAAATGCATTTCTAGTTCCCTAATATCCATAGTCTGTCTTTTTATTTTAGCAGCTGCCTTGGTTTGACAGGCTTTTCCATAAAACATAGGTTACTGTCGCAGGAGAAGTCAGAGATCACTCAGATCTGATCTAGTAGTTAATTTATTGATTTTAATCAGTAAATTTAGGTATGTAAAATATTTAATAAGTACAGATGGATTGGCGGTCAATACTCTACTACGCTTAAAGTTAGTATGGGATACAAAGATTATCGCTTAAGCTTACTATACATATCTTAAATGTTCAGGAGATTGTAACGAGGTGGGTGTCGGTCTCTTCTCCCAAGGAACAAACGATAGGACAAGAAGAAATGGCCTCAAGTTGAGCCAGGGGAGGCTTAGATTGGATTTTAGGAACAATTTCTTCACTGAAAGGGTTGTCAAGCATTGGAAGAGGTTGCCCAGGGAAGTGGTTGAGTCACCGTCCCTGGAGGTATTTAAAAGACGTGTAGATGTGGTGCTTCGGGACATGGTTTAGTGGTGGACTTGGCAGTGCTAGGTTAACGGTTGGACTAGATGATCTTAAGGGTCCTTTTCAACCTTAATGATTCTATGATTCTATGCACGCAAAAAATGTCACTTAACTGAGCCATCGATGTCTGGTGTCAGGTAAGGGATCTCTCAGCCTCGAGGGGAGATCACCGCCACGGAGCCAGCTGCTATGGAGGGAGAGCTCAACAGGCCCTGATGGCTGCAGATATTTATAGCGTAAAGTGGTTGATTTGTACTCAGATTTTCTGCTGTGTTAACGCAGTTTCGGCTGCTTATCAGCCCAGTCTCCAGCCAAACTGTTTTTTTTGGGGGTTTGATGCTGAGTTCTTACTGATAGCCTCACACAATAGGATTAACTTTGGTTAGGCCTGCTTGCTGAGCATCTGCCTGGACCAAAGTTCAGTTAGCTCAAACAGGAGGAGTGCATCCGTCACAGTCACTAAAGGTAATGTTAAAACTTCCAGAGGTGAAATACAAGTGATGGAATAGCAATATCCAGAGTTACTGGTGAAAGGGAAGGAAGGTGTTAACAGCTACCGCAGTTTACTTCTAACCAAGTGTTGCCCTGTTGAGGAGGAAATTAATGTCTCTTGATTTCTTTAACATTTCTTTGCTTCTTACATTGCACAGCAGTTGTAAGCTTCAGTTGAGATAAATGAATGTAAAGCTATTAACGACAAGTGCCGAGTTTGGTGTAACACAAAGGGATCTTGGAAAATAATATATAGAGAGTTATAAAAAGACTATTATATAGTACTGTTAGGGTGTTTCCACTGAATATGGTGGGGAATAGTTCTCAAGCCTTTCCTTTAGAAAAATATATTGTTGACTGAGGGAACTTTAATGAGAAATTGGCATTCTTTAAATGCTTGTCATTTCAGAAAACCGTTCAGAACCTTGAGGCTGTTTTTTCTGTGTTCTAGTTTATTTTCCATTCCAGCTAATAAATTATGGAGCAAACATGTAAACCTTCATATTAAGTGTTGGAAGAATGACAGAATATATTGCATTATCCTGATGATGTACTCAATAACTTGTTACTTCAAGAACTTCCTACTGGAGATAAATGTGTTGCTTGAAAACCAGTTTTCAGAGTTACTAAGACTTATGACCATGCAAATATGTACTCCGCAAGGGAGTGAATGGAGACTAAAATTTAGGCATGACAGAGTCCTTTTGTGTATGTGGCTCTGTAAGATTAGTTCGAATTATTTTTGTCCACAGACTCTCAGGAGTAGTTTACAAGGAGGTAAAAATAATAGAAATGTTCTTTATAGATGGGGATATTCTGATATTCTGTCCAGGTCAGCAGCAGMAGAATGATTAAACCCCAGTGTTAGTGTACCCCTAACATGTACACTTACTTACTTTAAAAGAGGGAGAAGGGATGCACCTGGAAGTACAGTCACCATCTTTCTTCTCCTCTCAGCACAGTGAAAAGACTGTGACATTAAACTTCTAGAGATAAGGTGTCATGAGAAAGTTGTGTCTCTTTACATAGACATGCAGCGTGTGGAAAGAAGTAGAATTACACAACTTAATGAAGTCTTCTAAGAAATTATTACATTTCCAATCTTGTAAATGGTCATCAAATCACTGAAGGGCAGATCTGATTTTGCATTGCAGTAAATCAGAGCACAAGAGAAACAGAGTAGGGAGCATACCTTGACTAAGCTACCTACAAAGTCGTATAGCTTTGAAGCCTGAGTGCTTGGGTCTTTTATGTCACCCATGGAATTAGCAATTGGACCTTATATATCTAAAAAATTCCTTACCTCACATTCACATACTTAAATCGTTGTCCATTTGGCTATTAACACAAATTAAAAATACTTTGTATACTAGGGATGAACTACAGTTACGAAAGGAAATACAGGCATGGGAGTGAGCTGGAAATCTGTTAGTTTATGTAGCCAACTTCTGAAGTGAGTACTCTGTATTATATGATGTGTTTGGGTTGCACTAGATCTTGGAAGCGTTTGAAAAATTGCAAGTAGTGCCAGTGTAGTGTAGCTCCTACCTTGGATCCACTGATCCAGACCTATAGTGGATATTACACCCAAACTGCTAAGAGAGGAAATGCAGATTTGGAGGTAGTTTGACAGTATCTGCAGCTGTGACTAGGAGAAGGTTTGGGAAGAAGAAATCAGAGCAGAACTTGAGTAAAGATTTTTGAATCATTCTGGAAGGGCATGCCAAAATTTGCTGGATGGAGACAAATACAAGGAGAGATCGGAAGAGATACTATAAAGGGAAGAATGAAATGTGTTAGAGAAAGCAGGAGTTTGGTGATGGTATACCAGCATGTATCTGAGCAGGCATCTCAGTGTAATTTACTGCAGGAGAGAGCTCTAGGATCAAGTTTTTGTGATAAGGTATTAATGACACTAAAAATAGCTAAATGTGTGCCCAAGCTTATTTTTAAAGGCAGTCTATAATAGCTTGTATATCAAGTAATCAGGAAAATTAAAACCACACAAGCTCACTCTGCTTTTAAAGTTTAATTTTGGTAGGATTTTATTAATATGTCTTACCTTTATGCAAGAAAGTGACTAACTAGAAACCCACATGTTTATGAATTGCAGGAAACATCTGGGAAAAGCTGATTATAAGAGAATGTTATGAAAGTATGTATAACGAATTCTAACAGAATTGGTAATTGAAAAATTGAGAGTTGAGCAAACAACTGAACCCTGTCTTTATTCAATTCTAGATACTGCCTCTGGATCTGCATTGAAAAAGACTCCACTGTATTAGAGGTTGGTGACTTTTCCTTTTTCAGTTCTTACATCCAGTTTTAAAATAATTATTTATTACCATGTTTAATGAAGTGAAGGACATGAACTTCTTCTTAGCAAATGATTAGTCCCAGTGCAATGGAAAAAGTGGTAAAAACATTGTTAATTCAGAAATTTATGCTGAACTAATGCACAGAAGCAGTGTTGTGCTTTTGACCTCATCAACGTGATTAGTTTTTAAATGTTAGCTATATTGAAACATAACATTTTAGCATTAGGTCTACTGACAAGGTTTTTTGATTCAAATAGTTCTCTGGCTTGAACTGATATTTGATACATATATCTGGCAGTTCCTATTTGAAGGTTGAAGTAGTCTGTACTTCTGAGACGGTATCTGCCATGAAAGCCACACCAAATGAGCTTTTTGTATGTATAATACAGAAGCATAGGACCTGATCTGTGTTTTTGTTGATTATTCAGAAATGACCTGCTGGGTTCTACAATGTATATATGTTTGAAACACGTAAGGTGGTACCTGGTGATCAGCTTAGGGCAGGCTAAAGCCCTTCCTGACCGGGCTCTGTATATACATATTGCTGGGCAGTTGGAAACCCATAGCTCAGTGATGACTGTATTCACTATATGAAGGTGGACTAACTTTGGGCTACCTAAAAGTCATGTTACACTGCAATAAGCAACCTTACATGCCTCTGATGAAGCTAGTCTGGTAGGATGGACAGTTGAAATAAGTGGCAGCTCAGCTGTGCATAGTGATTTCTAATCCATCTAGCTGCATATAGGAGTATGCTTAGATTTTCATTAGGGGTATGCAGGCATTATTTTTTCCCCTGAAGATCACTTAAAGATTGCATTAAGTTAATGTATATTCCTAAGACTATCATTCAAGTAAGAACATAAACAAGAGACATTTTAATACAATTTTGGAAACAGTTTTCAGTATATGGTTTGAAATGCTTGAAGTGAAATCCACTATTCTGTTGCAGAACAGGACCGGAGGAAGTCATGGCTCCTAATGGCAAAACATGGTTCCTTGGCTTAAAGTTATTTAGCGCTGACATGTTCAACTTCTGCATCTTTTACCTTCTATAATATCATTAATTTTCTGCTACTGGACAAGGAAGGCACCAGCTCAGAATGGTGCTATAGTGAATCCTATAGGTACCTACCTCTAGCCCAAATCCTTCTGGGAGTCTGAACCTTGGTGTCTTTGACTGGTATATTGACAAACTGTTTTGTTGAATATTTGTGTAGTACTGAACCCAAGGGATCTGTGCAATATAAGCAAATAACAGTAATTCTTCTTATGCATTGTGGGTTTTTTTTGTAAAATACCTCCTTGCATTTCTAGTTTACATACTGCTTCAGTTAATTTTAATTTAATGAACAAATTAATGTAGATCAGACTTAAATTTGTAGTCATTGTTAGCTAACCTGTCTGAAAAATAGCCCAAAATCTCTGTTTTTACTGTTTAATTCATTCTTACAGAGTCAAATATTTGTCTGGCTGTTTTGTCTGTTTCCAAATTACAATGACATTACTTTTTATATACTGTTGTTCAGTGCTAGCGAAATGGCATACGTTCTCGGCATGATTTCAGTCCAAATATTTTCTACCCTTAAAAATACTGTTTTTCAGATGTCCTGGTTCCGGCTGGGACAGAGTTAACTTTCTTCCCAGTAGCTGGGGAGGGTGTGCTGTGTTTTGGGTTTGGTATAATAGGAGCSTTGATGGCCCACTGATGTTTTGGGTGTTGCTGGGTGGTGCTTGCACCGGGCACTTTTCGGCCTCCCATGCCCTGCCAGGTGCATGGGAAGCTGGCGGGGGGAGCACAGCTGGGGTGTTTGACCCAGCTGGCCAGTGGGGTATTCCATACCATGTGATGTCATGCTCAGTATAAAAACTATGCGTGGGGGGCTCTGGGTTCCGGGACGGGCTCTCACGTTTTTTTCGGGCACGCGTCGGTTCGGCAACACGTCGTTTCGGCGGGTGATGAGCAGTTGCATTGTGCATCGCCTGCTTTGTATATCCTATTGTTGTTGTTGTTATCACTGTTACTATTACTGTTCTACTTTGTTTTATTTCAATTATTAAACTGTTTTTATCTCAACCCGCGAGTTTTCCTACTCGTGCTCTCCCGATTCTCTCCCCCATCCCACCAGAGCCGGGGGGTGAGCGAGCAGCTGCATGGTGTTTAGGTGCTGCCAGGGTTAAACCACGACATCAGGTAATGTCTTTGGACCTTGATTTATCACATAATCTCTGGAGAGAGCTAACTCTTCTGTTCAGGTGGTTTTATTTATGTTCTAGAAAGCTGATTTCTACACTACCAAAGACATAAGTGCAGCTTAGTTATTTGTGATGCCAGTTGCCTGATCAGAGTTCCTGGAAGTTGGTGGGTGTCTTTCCATTTGGATGACGAGTATGGGATAAAGCTCACTTACACCTTACTGAGTATGGGATGCTGTTGCACCGTGCTTAGCATCGTACCAGACTGTAATAGTTCTGGTCTTTACAGAAGCTGTGCTTAGGCTCTTATTTTGATTTACAGGTATAAGTGAAGCTTCTTATCAGCCAGACCTCACAGAGCTAGTAGCTGGCCTTGTGTGGCGATGCGGGAGGAGAGTGTGCTTCTCAAACCTGTAGCAGTGCATGCTGCTGCAAGCAGATTTTCATAGCGGTTCTGTCCTCTGGGCTTATAAATACACCTTATTGTATCTTTTTTTCCTTGGGACAGGTGTTCAAGAGAGAGATCTTTCATTCCTGAAATCTGTTCTGTATCTGAGATGAGGTCCATGAAATCACTCTTGTGCACCTTTTCTGTTTGAGAAAGATTTTATCCACCTTTGTTGCACTGGTCCTCATGCTCAATTTTCCATGTACATGTCCTCATACTTTCCTTACCAATAACCCCATAATTGGCATGGCWCATGCTGTTACTCTCTTATTAGAGAATGACCATTCCCCTACTTATTGTTCTGTTTGAATGAGCTCGTGATCCCAGGAGCAGCTGGATATACCTGATGCTTTTTGTCTTCATTCAAAATGGCCACAATCTCCTGCTGTTTCTAATTTATAACTGCCATCAGTAAAGATGAATATTACTTTTATTCTTTGGCTGAAAAAAAGGCAAAATGAAGGACTAAGGTCCTTATGGAGGAGTAGGAGGTGGAAGTGCGGGAGTCTACACTTCCCTCCAGTGGCAGATAGCATTGTTTATTCTCCTGCTGGGACAGGGCACCTGCCTGTAAGTCCATCAATAGTGCTATGGGTTTGTGCAGCTGCAGCAAGCCCACAGGCCAGGTGTAATGTCTTATGTGCAATTCCCCATCCAGTACTTTTCCCCAGGGAAGGAAGCAGCTGGGAGTAAAGCCGCCTGTCTCCTGCATGGCTCTCTCCTGAGCTCCTGAGACGCAGAGAGGGAGCAGGCCACATGCTAAGCGTATAGCTCTGATCACCATCTTTCAACCATGCCTGTCATGTAAAATGACAGGCTGGGGGGAAGGCAGCACAGCTGTCACACGACATTGCAGCCTTCCTTTTACTCTCTGACCTTATGGGATTAGACAGCCTCGTGTAGGATCTGCCAGTTGTTCGTGTCTGGTTCAGGACTGGGAATGATGCTGAGCCGTGCTGAGCTGCAGCAGAGGAGTGCTCTCTGGTGGGACTTGGTGCTTAGAAGGACACCGTTTGGCTGCAGGCAAGTGGCACAAGGTGCCCATTGTGTGCCTCTCCCATGGTCTGATTCAAAGACATGATTCTGTGATATGACCAGGCATGATGACTGTCATCTGTTCGAAGAGAAAGTTGAGAGGCAAGTATATTATCCGGTGGGTATTCAGCCAGAGTAATGGTGTTGTGTTGTGTTAATTATTGCATAAGTTGTAGCATCTCCTCTAACAAAGCTCTTTGAAGTATGCTATAAGCTAATTAAATATCCAGATATTCAAAAGTAATGCTTTCCATATATTGTTGTATTTCTACGATGCAATGCAGTCTCTTCCCATTAAAATTAAGCATTGCAATGCCCCAAAGTATGAAAGCGTTAGGCTTGTGTTTGGGTGTAAGTGTTGCTTCAGACTAAATACTTCTCAACAATCTTGCAGAATTCAATTTGAGTATGTTCGAATGAGTAGAAGCAGTTCAAATCAACATTTCCTGGAAAGGCCTTCATAGGATACATTCTGCTTATTATACATTAATTTCTATAACTATGCAGCTGCCTTTTATATCGGAGGCATTATTTTCGAATTACTGAAGTATTTTAAGAGCGATGCTCTTGGTAAAGGCATAAACAAAGTACAAAGGCCAGTCTGTTTTCCACATAGTAGATTGTTGTTGAAGAGTTTGTGCCAGCCAGTACAGAGAGTGCAATCATGTCTTATTCCTCTCAAGAGAGATGAATTACTCAACTGCCTCGGCTCCTGCTGCTCCACATTCTTATCCTTGAGCTGTTTTGTTGGAGTGGTCTGCTCCTCTTCACGGAGCAGCCAGTGTAACTGGCAGAAATGTAAATGTATACCATTGTCTTCATGGAAGGTCTTCACCTGTGAGCTGTTTTGTATATGCACCAGCTTTCCCAACAGTGTAGTTAATTGTGCTTTTGAGATTTTTTTTTTTTTAAAGAAAACCAACAGATTTTTTTCAAACAATAGCATTATGCACAGCAGTATCTATGAAAACTGTTGCAAATTTGCAGAGACTGAGTTATTGATTGATACACTGATACATTGTGACAGCCCAGGTAATTTATCTTGTTCAGAAAATTTTGTTCAAGGTTGTAATTTCCTCTGGTGGTTGACACAACAGGGACTGTGAAAAGACAAGGTATGTCCAGCTAAGATCACCTGATTCAAGTGCATTTCTGTCCTCAACTCATTTTACAGTGAAGCAGGGAGCACTGTGTGCCTTCCACAGTTAATCTTTCTTTTTAAAGTTTGTGTTTGCAGCTATGTTTTAATGTGGTTACCGCTGCAGTTTCTTAACATGCCTCAGTACTGTTACACCCCCCTTGGGGTTAGAATGTGACTGGCATGCTACTGAAAGGCACCTCCCGAGTGCTGCTGCCACTGGTGATAAAACCCTTTGACTTTGGTAGGAACAATATTGAAGCATATATGTAGCTATTGCAAAGCATTGAATGGGATCATTATCAAATCAGCAGCAAATACTAATGGTCAAGCACAGACATTTCCTAACTGGGGGTGTGCAAAGAAGTCTTTGCTAGACTGGGTCACGAAAGCCAGTAGCCTTGGAGGAAACACAGTAACTGGAGTGACAGAGACTGCATGTACAAGTCCCCAAAATAACCCATAGCCCTTCGTTTGCGAAGGGAAATTCAGCTGGTATTTTGCTCAAAAGAACTACTTGTTGCATAAACAACGTAATTTATTGCAGATTAGGAGTGGGATCCCTGCAGATGTTCAGAACGTTTCCCTTGTTCACCTGTCAGCACTCCGCACTACCTAGGCAGGGCCAGCGGGAGGAAGGTTATCCAGATGTTTGTTTAGCCAACTGCTGGTATTGATGCTGGGGTTGAGTCACCGATATCACTTGTTTTTCTTGAGGAAGGAAGGGTCTGTGTCAGGCACTTACATCGCAGGTGTGCTGAAAGCTATTTCAATCAAGGCAAGATACTAAGGCACTTATTTTTACATGTTGCCGGCTTTCACAAGTAAATAAGAGATTCATATGGCTGAAAACAGAGTATACCAAATGGCCTTGCAGGACTCTGACATCTTCGATATGTAACTTTTCACCTTGCATCAAGAACAGTGTATGTTTTTCATTAAAAAGAGACTAACCCTGCAAAAAATTGCTTACTGGAGCTTCCAAGAATTATGCAAAGCAGTAGTTATTCATAGATTTTAAGACACAAAAGCGACCCCTCGACAATGGAAACCTTTCCCCAATACAGACATTCATTTGAAATGCATGGGGTTTTTTAAAAGATGTCTCAGTAAGGTGCTCCAGTTGTTGACACTTGCACTATTAAAAATGCTCATTAACTATAAAGGGACTCTAGATGAAGAGATCAGAGATTAATGTTTACACTACAGACTTTTTTAATGATAGGCTGGATAAATCCCACCCTGTGTTAAAATATATTTAAAAATAAAATAAATTAAACATTAAAACATTATAGATAGTATGAAATCTGTTATTGTCTGCCAGTATTTGTGGAACGTGCTATTTCATCTTAGCTTTCTTTTGGATAAACCATATAGGCTGAAGTTCTTTAGGTCTTGCCTGAGGCAAGTTTCACAAATGTGACTATATAACTTCTCTAGAAATTTTTCTTTAGTCTTAAACATCCTTTTGAGGTGTTGATTCAAGGACTAAATGCAGAATACTAGTAATGACTTAGCCAGCATCATGTACTGGTCCTAATTATACCAAATACAAAAGCATAACTTAGATATTAATTCTAAGGATAATTATGTATTAGTATATAAATCTCCTGCTTATCTCTTCAGGGATGGCTAAAACTTCACAACAGAAGTGCAGGTTCAGCTGGTTTCCTGGTCCTTGCTGAGTTTGCTTCAGAGCTTTTTGGGATACAGCTCTCCGTTTTAGAAATAAGATTTCATGCTAATGCTTTAAAATAATACCATTCTTAAATTGAAAAAGGATGGCAGAAACATATTTCTTCGTAACTGAGAGCTGGATAAAAATTTGATCCAAATATGAACTATAAATGATTCACTAGTGCCTACCAGATTTTGCAGATGGGGTATAACAAATTGCTGAGTTACATGTGCTCTGCTAATCCTGAATCACGGTAATTTAAACAACAGTGTTGCTAACTGTTCCTTATCTCTTTTTTCTGTCATCTGCATACATCTACATGTCTATACACACATATATTCATGCATATACACGAGGAAGGTACATTTTAATTGTATTGGTCTCTTCTGGGTGGTACCCCTTTTAGTTACTCTAGTGGATACAATAGGTTTGGTGATTTTATTTTCTTCTGTCCAGAATAAGCTTCAGAGATTCCCAATAATCTTCTGTAAAGTATTTGGCTAGTATGTAGTGTATGTTGGCTACTGTTCTAACCTTTGAAAGTTTCTCAAAACTTATTAGCATCTCCCTTTAAGTGCATTGTAAATGCCAAAACAAAGTTAAGATTTCAGTGATGACTTCCACAAATTAGATTAGGAATCACTGTGCTGCTGCTGAAGTAACATAGAAAAATCTAATATTAGTTTGAATAATGGTGTTATGAGTTCAGCTTCTGGAAGCCCATCAGGTGTGGACAGAAGAGGCCATCTGCTGTCTACTCTGTGCTGTTCTCCTGGTGAGAAGAACTGTGTTGGCAACTGATGGAAAAGCAGTGAGTCTGTTTTGGCAGCAGCCAGGTCAGCTGTTTGTTCTCCCAGGGGATCAGCTATGGGGTAGTTAATGGATTAGAAAGGTGGCTTCTACAGCTGTAGGTGAGACTTGTGTTAGCTGGATCATCTGATGTTCTTGATAGACTTGAGTCTGCCATCACCAGAGACTCTTAACTGCAGAGCATTTCTGGAGAGCTGGATACATTTTTCATCTGAGTAGTGGTAAAGGAAATCTGCTTGGCCAAAGAAATGTTGTTAGAAGTTGTCTTTCCTCTGCAGAAGCATGAGGGGTGGAAGAATGCAGGGACTGCTGTTTTTTACTGGAGAGAACTTAATTTTGAAACTTAAATTTATTTCTAGTGCTTTGTCAAAAATTGATATTCAAAGTGTGAAATCGTGCAAGATGATGTATGTATATTGCTGTGGGATACAAACTGATCTAGATGATACAAGTGTTTCCTATCTCTATTTTTCTGTTGGGATTTTTTGTTTCATTCTCCTCCTTTCCATAATACTCCATTTTTCTTAGCTCATTTTTCTCTCTCTCACTGTTTCCTTCCTTCTGGAGTAATTTCTTCCACTGAAATCCAATGCTCATTAATCTGTCATTAGAAACAGAATTTTAGGCAGGACCTTTCTTGTCCCTCCTGCCAGCAGTTATTCTCTTCTCTTAGGCTTGCCTAAAGAAGGCAAAGAAGACTGAAGGTATGAGCTCTTTCACCACATCTGCCCCTTACAGTTCTTATGGGTTCTTACCAGCCTGTTCATAACCCCAGCAAAAAAATGCCTAATGCATTAATCCTATAAGCAGTGAGTAATTTTCCTGTGTAAAAAATCACAGGTGTGAAGCACTGATGGTGACAAGCCCACCAGCTACCCCATCTCTCTACCAGGTCAGCACAGGGAAAAGAAAAAATGGCAGCCGATGCCAGCACATTACATTGCTCTATAGCCACAGACCAGATTGCATCTTGAAAATGTTCCTTCTTCTGTTTCATGACAGAGCTTGAAGATGAAAATATTCTTCTAAATGAAAATATTCTTCTATAGCTACAATATGCATTGGAGTTAATAAAGAATTTAATCTTAAATTAAAAAGTAATAGAAAACCGGAACAATGGTGTATATTTCATTTTATGGTGGTTAAGGAGAGTCAGCTTTATTTGTCTTTCAAATATATTTTGAAGTTCAAACTCAGGTGAAAGCTGTGGCTTATAATTGAAGTCTACCTCTTGCTTAGGCTATTGAACTCTGCTCCCTTTGTGGCTTTGTGCATGTCTTGTGTACGTTCCAGGTGTGTATGTGTGTGTATGCATTTTTGTGCCTGCAGCACTACTTTACAAAATTCCTTTAATCAGTTTTTCTGGTGAAATTCAGCTGAGCAGTATTGAACCAACTGGTTGCATTCTTGTGTGGAGAAGTCCTTGAAGAGTATTATGTATGGAATTGAGATTTCAGGCCTATTGTTAAAAAAATTCAAGTATTAAAGTAATGCATCAACTTTGGTGCTTTAGTAGACCACGTGTGAGTTATTAAAGAGTACGTTACTGAGCTGCATTAGCTTGCTGTCAGTTACTTCCCTCCTGATAACCAATTCTCACAAAAATTGTTTTGAGGATCATATTTAAGGTGTGGGAAGCCACCTGTGTATTTCTGAGCTCTCTTCCCCTTGTTTTATAGAACAATGGAAAACCATACTTTTCAAAGTGAGTGATGTTTGTGCAGGCTGGGAATATGTCTGTGTGAATTCGGTGTCGGTTTTGCAAGCAGCATCTTTATCACAACCTCTCTTTTGACAGGAGGCTTTCATTTAGCTTTGCATATTCATTTCATAAGAAGCATTTGCATGTAATAGCCAAACTGCATCTGGGAAGTTGTGACAGGAGCAATCACACTGTGGATGACTTTACAGGTAAAACAAGCAGCTGGTTGCCAGCAATACTGCTCAACTCTGAACGACGCCTCTCAGAGCGGGGCTGGGAAGGGGAGCGTGGAAATTCCCCACGAGGAGCGTGGGGACCAGAAGGGTGTTAGAGGGTTTTTCAGAGGTTTTCCCTGACTGGAAGCCAAGTGAAGCAAACAAGGAGAGTTGTCTGTCCAAAGTGCTCAAACCAAACCCTGGACTAGTTATTCTTCAGGGTTATAACAAAGAAAGGAATAAACAGTCATGTGAGTTTTAGGAAGAAAATATTTAAGCAAGTCTGGGTCTTAAAGAGCAGGATTTCAGAGACTTGCGATTTAGGTCAAAGCCAGGCCACCCTTGGGGAAGGCATGGAAGAGACAGCAGTAGGGTGGGCAAGACAAGAATCCCATTTGGCCTTTTCTTTCAATACAGAGTAAAACTAAAGCTTGTTTATATTCATGGTAAAATTTAAGAAGGAAGTAAAACCTGTGAAGAGGCTCATTACCGAGTAGCTAATAGCACAGCTCTTGCAGCTGGCTTGTCAACCACTCCAGCTCTTTGCTCTGCCTGGTTTAGGCAGAGTCCTGGGGCTGTGTTCAGATGTCGCTGTGGTAGAAACCACCATCAGTTCATACTCAAACTACCCAGCCTCGCAGGTGTGCAAGGATCAGAAGTATCTCATCACCCATTTAAATTGGTTTCTATTTTGATGAGGGCCTACAGTTAAAAAAAAAATAAAAATCAATACAATTCAAAGACTTTTTGGATTTTATTTCATGCTTTACATATAGCTACATACACATATACACATTACATATAAAAACTATAGTGTGTAGGTTATATATAAAATTCAAAGTATACATTTAAAAATACACTTACAATGTATATTTAACTATATTGTGCCAGGCATTTATCTTACATACCTCAATAAATTTAATAAGCTGCTGAAATTTTCATAGAGCTTGTGTTGCCAGTACCACTAATGTAATGGAGCTTTAATGTGGTGTAACATTTTACTGTTTCCTAAGGAAACAAGGATTGTGCAATCACTTTATGTCTATCAGTCCTCTGCATCAGGTTTTGAATTGGTGATCTAGCTCCCACAGCATGGGAAGGAAGTCTTCTGCGAGTCTTTAAGATAATTAGGTTCTTACAAGTTTCATGATGGCCGTGGCTCAGTAAAGAGGAAAAACCCAAATCAGTGCCCTACTGGGTGGAAAGCTGTTATATATTCTCCTTGGCAGCAATCAACATATACATACCTCCAGGCTAAGCACAGCAGGTGCTGTCTCCTGCCCTGAAGAGATGCCAGAAAGTACATGTGGTGGGAGAGAAGCTGAAATTATTTTGGTTAAGGGGTGTGAGAGAAGTAGGACTCAAATCTGTAGGAAATCGTGTTTCATTACATCTGTCGGTCACAGAACAACTCATTACATTTTTTTTTTTCATTTCACCATTCATATTTCAGTTTTCAAGTAATGCAATTACTGAATTCACAAAATACGCAGTTTTAGAGATAAGATGCCTCTGAGATGAGAATGAGTAGGAAATTGAGAGTCTGTGCACATTATGCTTAATGCAGCTAAAGCTATTTTGCTTCATACTTTATCTTTAGAATTATTAGCTGTGAGCCATTTTTTGGTTTTGTTCTCTGATGCTAGCCTGACTTGCAGCTTCAGAAATCTTTTTTGCTGGTCTTTGAAGAGATTTGCATTAGTGCACACTAAAATACGATAAGCGTCTAACTCCAGAAGACCATTTAAAAAAACCCAGATTTTAGTATGGAGTCACTGTGAATTTAAATACTTAGTTATTGGTATTACTCTGAGAGCTAGTAATTTATGTTCTTATTTTCATTAATATCAATATATTTACTTACTGTATTGTGACAAAAGGATTTGAGTACTATAAATAATTTCTAAAAACAAAGCATCAAATTAGTTCAGAAGTCTTGCTTTTATAAAGCCTTGAATGGCCTCGGGCATCAAACTAACCAGAACAAAGAAAAGTGGAAAAGAAAAATCAAATAATGTGCCTTCTGCAGGCTGAGTGAACAAAACAGCCTTTCAGAGTGCTGTAAAGTTTGCTAAATTTGGCTTCTGACAGGCAGTCAGAGATGCAGGTTCCCAACGTGGGGAGACACGACTGCCATTGGCCTGCTCTTGTCCTCCCTCAGTCACCGGTGTGCCAGACAGCTCAGCAGACGGCTTGTGGTAAGGTGCGGGACGCAGAGAAACTGGTATTGCACCTCAAACTGAGTTAGCTTTAATAAAGAAGTAGATCAAAGAAGACGACCTAGGAGCAAAAGCAAAGGTAAATGATTTGGCAACATAAAGGCAGTCAAATTTGAGCATTGTCAAGTGGAAGAAAAGATACAATGGGAAGATTAATTTGAATAGTAGTGTGCATTGCTTTCTTTCAGCAGCAATCATTGCAGAGAGCTAGAGATCATGTTAGACAACTCAGGAAAGATGCTTGTTCAATATACAATAAAAAATAAACATTTGAGTCATATAAAGAATGGAACAGGTTAGACAATACCTTCTTGCTTGAATGTGTTTAGTTGTTCTTCAAAAATATGAATAGGTAGACATTTTAGAGAAATGTTTTGACATACAGGCTAATTATTTTGCAAAGTAATTAGTTGATTAGGACAGTTAATTTTGCAGATGAAATACTTCCAAGGAAGGTGTAACTGGAGAGCTACAATATAGCCAACAGAAGTTGACCATATGTGTATAAAGTTCCACTTATTCTTTCAGATAATACTAAAAAAGAAGTGACATAGTAATAGAATTATAAAAAAAAAGTAATTTAAAATTAATAAAAGGAAACATATTTTACTTAATAAATTATTTATTGAAGTCATCACCACAGTATATTATATCTAAAGAGGTCAATAAAATTCCAAAGAACAGTCGATTATTCCCTGACAGAAGGTGAGAGGGATACATTTCTTTGTGTTTAAGGGCATAAGCTTAGAAAAGGTTGAGGACAAAGGTGTTCATTAAGGAAATCCAAATATTTTTCTCTTTAGTCTCCTTCTTGCTGCTCATGAATAGGATATTAGAGTAGACGAAGCTAAGCTCTGGATGCCTGCAGTACGCGTGCCATCAGTGCTACACCCCAAAATCCTGATCGTGGGATGCGTGCACACTCCCAACAGCCCTCATCTGCTAGCCTTTTATGTTAGAGGATCTCCTTAAATACAACACAGCTTCTTTCCAGCCTTCATTTGAAAGGAAACTGCTGCATCTCGAGAGGAGAGGGGGAGAAGAAAAGGCGGTAAAGAGGAGTTATCATACAGGTCTCATCTCAAATCAGGACATAGCTAGAGTGTGGCATATTAATGTCAGCATAGTCATGAAATATGGAAAATCCAACGTGTGATCTAATTGCTGCGACACTTGTCCTTCATAATATCCGTTCCATCCTCATCTCTTGCTATCCTACTCTGTTAATTTGTAGCTTGTATTGTACGAGCCAGCCTATRCGATGCCATGGCATGTTAGAGATGTCTGATATGTTTGTGCCACCAGCGCAGATGCTGGAAGGACTGTTACATATAATTGCGGTGCAGTGACCACATCAGGTACTGCTCTCTCCCAGCAGGCTGGGCACAGCTCTACTGCTGCTGCTGCCAGAGCTAGCTGAGTGTCTCTGCACAATCCTGCACCGCTTGGCATACAGGCAAACTTTATAATCTAGACCATCACCCTGTTTTTCTTTGTAAAGCGTTTGCCTCAAGTTTGGGAGCTATGTAGGAGTGCATATAATTAATGAAATGTTCTTCAGTGGTGTTGTGGGGATTTTTTGCTTTTTTTTCCTTGTGGTTTCTGAAACCTGTAGGGTTAACCTTCAGCCTGAATGAGTCAGGCAATCCATTTATGTTCCACCAGCAGTGCATTGCCTTTTCAGTAACTCAAATATAATTTGTTTTAATACAGTTAATGATATTTGCAATTGTATTTTCTGGTGCTGAGCTATATTTCATAGAGTTGAAACGTCATGCAACATGTAAATGATAAAATAGCTTTTACATCTTTTCCTAGTTTCTGACTGCTGAATATGATGTCCTTTTGTTCTGGTTGTTTTGCATGTTCCATGTAGGCAGAGGGAGGTGCTATGATTTGAGATTAAAGGTTGTAAGTATGTAATGTTGAAACCCATAGACATTACTTTAGGAACACTACTAATCTAAGCATAAAGGTAGTTGTGAAGGCTAATTAAAAATATGTGTTATATAAATGGGCAGTGGATGGAGAGATGGGAAATGGTGCCTCTCTGAGCACTGTGTGCACTGCAGTAGAACCTGATGTTCATTGGCTGCTGAGGGAGAGAAGAAGAGAGCTAGGAACCCACACTGAGAATTTGGTAGGTTACGTTATGAAAACGTCTGGAATGTGGACAGAGCATTTGAACTGTGATTTTATATGAAAATCCTCATCTTATGTTTCATTCCTCATTGTGCTGCATTGATTTAGAAGGAGAAATCTCTGTCTAGCACAGGGCAAGTGACAGCTGAGAGGCATAGGCAGAGGTTTTATTATCAGATACTGGTGATGATTTTATTGGACTCTATGCATAAAATGAAATACTTTAAATATATATGCAGAGAATAGTATTGGTCTGAAGTAAGAGCAAAAATAAAAAAGTAAAAGGAGAGCATGACCAGATGTTGTAGAATAAAAAGACAGCAAATGATTCATGTTGTTCTCAAAAACTGCTGAAGATTTGGGTTTTTCAGAATTCATTCTGCTGCAGCTAAATCCACTTTAAATTATACTACAGAAATTCAAAGACACTCTTCCTTGACCTCTACTGTTTTCATATTTGGTGGGAAAAAAAGAAAGATACATGCTTCCAAAAAGCCTTGTCTACATTTCAGGCTGAATACCGTGATTGTTTTTTTAAATTTTCAGTGTGCTGACGGAAGTCTTTGGTCAAAAGAGAAAAAATTTCCATAGGGGACTCTGAAGAAGTGCACTGCTTCTTTTAAGCAGATGGGTAGATAGCTTTTGGAAGTCTTGACAAGCTGTGACAAGCTCACAGCCTTAGAGGTGGCCTCTCTGCGTCAGGTAAGATAAAAGGGACTGGCGCCGGATGCAGGCAGGATCCCTTCCAGAAAGATTACAGAGGCTTGGCAGTTTGTTTGTCCATAACTACTGTGATCAGCTCCTACCCACTCCAAAGGCAAACATCGCCAAGATGTTTAATAAAATGTGTTCCTGTGTTTCTTCCTTTTCTTCTACAAATTGCAACTGAACACCCAGATACCTAGCCCAAGTCTTTATCTCTGAAGGAGCTTGTGCAACTGCTTATTGAAGAACGTGAGTAAAGAAGAAAATGCATTTCAAAATCAGATGTGGAAGACCTGGTTCAGGGTTTGGGTTCAGGTCAGACACTTGAATCTTGGCCTTACATACCAGATATAGATTTTGTGACCATCTAGCTATTTGTTATATATTGGTTTTAAGTGTGCATAGGTCCGCAGTGGATTTTTTTTCCTCCAAATTAGTTCCTATAAAAGTTCTTCATTTTACTTGGTAGTCTCCCAGAAGAAAGTAGCCCCTTGGAGAATGTATGATCGTGGTGTAATATTGAGGCAAAGTTCTGGCAGGATTTCATGGCTTACTTTTATAATGCTTCTACTTTATATTCCCATTGTAGGCTTAACAAAGCCAAGATTATCTTAACCTAAGCGTGTCAGTCCTGTTCAAATCCAGTTGGTTATTTTCAGGATGAAAACTAACATTTTTAAGTGCTTTGCTGGATCAGGGCCCAGATGATTGTTACCTCTTTCAAATGAGTGTTTCAAAACTTCCTTGATCATCATAATAATGGAATTATACCAATAATTATTGATGAATAGTATTACTTTGTAAATTCCCCTGTGAATCTAACTGCATACAGGAATTAGAGCCTTGGTTCCAGTATTTCATAAATGTGCCTTAGCAACCTTAATGCAATTTATTTACTTTCTTGCCTACTGATAATGCATTTATTACTATTTCTGGTAAAAAGTCATCCTTTGTGATTTGGAGGTGGACTGTTTTGATCACATGGCATTAGATAATGAATCTTCAAAACTGCCCCTGTTGAGGAAAACAAGACAGTCTGAGTTGATTTTTAAAAATCACCCTCTGAAAAGGTAAAATACCTTCCTTTTCAAATCTAGAAAGAAAAGCAGCAGAGACTGAGAAGTTAGGGACCTAACTAAGGACCTTGGATCTAGGTCTTTATTTCAGTAAAAATGAGCATTTGAGAATAAGAATTACTTCAGTAAGTGACAAAACCAAGGCCTGGTCATTTTGACAAGCTTTTCTTACTTTTCTGTGAGCATTTTTACAGCTCTTAATGGTGAATGTTGAAGAAAAATTGTAGCACTAACCCCCTTGATCCTTCCTGGTGACTTATGCATCGTTGATTCTTGCATCTCCGTTGTGATGAACATGCTGGGGAAGAACCTCAGCAGAGATACTGCAGGTGTCCATTGCTGTCAGTTGTGATTTTGAATGCTGAAGCAGTCCAGGACAGGTCTCGTTCTGCTTGTGTACAGCTGCATATATATATATATATATAATGAAATGCTACTTGGTAGTCTTTTTTCTTAATTTTATTTTAATAAACACAGTATTAGGAGAATTGCAGTGAAACTTATGCACGTCAGCACCCAGGGCAACTCATCTCTTTTCCTCATCCAGTTGGGTGACATGGAGCTGAAGCCCTTTCTCCTAGCAGCAGCTTCTGATAAAGCCCAAAGCTTGTGTGCCTGCTGTGTCTGTGCTTGCCACAGGTCTGATCACAAGCCCTATCCCTTAGCTTCCTGTACTGGCACTGCTCCCAGTGCAGGGTTGATTGGCGTCCCAGAGGAGAAGCTTGATGCTATGGCTGAAGGGAAGCCAGGAAGGACATGGAGAACGTGACTGGAGTCACATGTGAAGTAAATGGCGTGTGTTGTAGCACCATGCATAGACTGAAGTGGCCAGCAAATAGGGAACCGCAAAAGTCAGAGATGCTACAAGATTTATTTTCTTTTTTTGCGTAAGAATGGTAGGAGTCTGAATTTTTAAAGGAAAAACCAGGAAAGTGACGTGGTTTGGTTGAAGGGCAAAGGCTACCACAAAGCAATGTTCCCACTATTAGTACCGCTGTATGTCCAGACAGGTTTTTAAAGTATTCTTTTAAAATTAACAGTGTAGGTACTTTCCAGATACCTTGTAGCACTACAGAGAGAGTCACAGAAGCCACATGTTTTCTCCAGTTCGTCTCTGGTGGTTTTGGTCTCTGATCTTCCTCCTGTTGTGACAAATAAAATCTTCTTCTGTGCCATCTTTCTGACAAGTCCAACACTGCAGAGCACTTGATACTGTTTATTGGTTTCCTCTAATACCAGTTTCATGCTTCTTTTCTTGGATGAGACTATATATCGAACTAAACAAGCCATCAAGTGTGCTTATGTCTTGAGAAGTGTTCCTTGGTAACAAAAAGGTAGACTGAGAAGTCAGAGGCTTTTTTTGTAATCCATGTATGTGATGAGCTTGTGTTTGTTTGGAGAACTGAGGTAACAGAGCTTTATCTTTTTCCTATCTGATGGCATACTCAAATGCACCAAACGGGTTTTATAAGTTAGGTTTCACTAGGACACAAATTAATAAACTGGAATGAGTATCTCATTAAATACGAAAAACTGTAGGTAAAACACATGAAAACAAAAGCTTTGAAAATCAGTCCCTCCCTCTGTGTCCTTGTAGAGCTGGCTTTTTCCTCCAGTGTGGTGGGGCAAACAGTATGCAGTCCCCTCCAGTTGCCCCTGTTTTTGTAACCACTGAAGGTTGGCTGCAGACCTGCTCCTTACTACAGGGAAATCCCTGATCCTCTCAGGGGTTTCCTACTTGCCTTAGACTACAGGGTCCCAGCTTGCTGTGCCCCACCCCAGCAACTAACCCCACACTGCATGGCAGTCCGCTTCTGGGTGGGTGACATCCTGGGAGAGAGACTCCCCTGGGAAGGCAGAGGGCACCGTGTGAGCATGCCCAGCTTGGGCAGCAAAGCCTGCGGAGAAGTCGCACTCTTTTCCTCCCTCTGAAGGTTTTCAGTCCCAGACTCCACATACCAGGGCAGCACAGGCAGCTGACCCAACTACCTCCTGCCCTCCTGTACAAAATATACCATGCACATTGTTTTTACTGAAAACATACAGATTAAAACGTCATATTATCCTTCAAGGTACGCATATATCACTGAGACACTAGAGGTGGAGATAGAGGAGACGGTGAAACCTCAGTCGTCGGAGGGTTATAGAGGGTTTGTTTTTGACAGACTGTGTTGTCCTTCATGCAGGGTGTCCCTTACACAGATTTTTGTTAGAACAGCATAGTCACTGCCCATGATGCAGTACAGTATTTACTGCTTGCTGGTGCAAACCCACCTCCTCCATCCAGTCTTAGATAGGTGTCTGCGACAAGTATTTTTGTGTCACCCTTGGTAGCCCCAGTTAAAGTCATACTGTTTCTTTTAAAGCAACAGTGGCGTTCATTGATAATCTCAGCTTGTTTTTGTGGAGATAGCAGTTGGTTTTGTATGCTTTTGTGATAAACATAACTAATTACTAAGTAACAAACATTTCCCACTCTTGAACAACCTTACAGTCCTGCTGAAGTTAATAGAAACTGCCTGTAGCTCTATGGCAGAATTGGAGCCTGTAGGTTAAAAAAACAATTTTTCAAACCCCGACCACAGTTTATAAGCTTGCATAGGTTATTTAAATGTCACTAACTTGTGCTCCGTGTTTTGTGCAGCACAGCAGCGATTTTGTTTTATATTAGGAAATGAGAGGAAGACTTTGGTAAGAGACATCTAGCAAATTCGGCGCTCCTATCGCAAAAGACTGCCAGCTTTTTAAGAGGTGATAATGTATCAGTAGTCTGGAAATACCCTGGTAAGATCATAACTGAATTGTCCAGAAGATTCCTGTCCTTCTTTGTTGTCAGGTTATCTTAGGACATGACTCAGTCTGATAGAGACAAAACCTTTTACATGCTTTTTAGCAGAAAGTACACTGAAAACAGGGTGAAGAGATAGATTATGGCCAATTCCACTCTTAAGTTCAAGACTAACTTATTTCTTTCCTCTTTAGAGAGCGCTAAATAAATTCTCTAATGGATAAATTCTGTTCTTTATTTTTAAAGTTGAGTGCCTGCAGTTCTCTTATTTTAGATCATCCTCATGCTTGAAAAGATTAATACTTTCTGTGTGAAATTTGGTGAAAATTCTATATAATGAAACTGCTACAGAACAGGTGGGCTGTATCAGTCACATTTAGTCAAATCTTAAGTGGCAGATGGTGTATTTGCAATTGTATTTCAGGATCTGATCACAGGGCCACGAAAATTATCAGAGGGATGGAACACCTCTCATATGAAGAAAGGCTGAGAGAGTTGGGGTTGTTCAGCCTGGAGAAGAGAAGGCTTCGGGAAGACCTTATTGCAGCCTTTCAGTACTTAAAGGAGGCTTATAAAAAAGATGGCAGCAAACTTTTTAGCAGGGCCTGTTGCGACAGGACAAGGGGGAATGGTTTTAAACTGAAGAGGGTAGATTTACTAGATATAAGGAAGAGATTTTTTTACACTGAGGGTGGTGAAACACTGGAACAGGTTGCCCAGAGAGGTGGTAGATGCCCCATCCCTGGAAACATTCAAGGTCAGGTTGGATGGGGCTCTGAGCAACCTGCTCTAGTTGAAGATGTCCCTGCCCATGGCAGGGGGGTTGGACTAGATGACCTTTAAAGGTCCCTTCCAACCCAAACTATTCTATGATTCTATGATTCATTATTTGTCAGTACTCTCAACTTCTGCTGCTGTTGTAAGTAAAAGCTTTGTGTACAGAACGGAGTCCATCACTTTTTGTAAACCCTAAAAATTATAGCCCCCAAGCACACAATTAAGCTAACACATATGAATACAATCTTCTCATATTCCTCAGAAGTTAAAATCTTCACCTGGGATAACCAGACGGCTTGGATATTTGGTATTTTGATACAGATGTACTTTTTATTAATGTTGCTAGTTATCTTCGCAGACACGTTATGGTGGGTTACTGTAGATATCCATTAAGCTATTCACCGCACCTTCCTTTCCTTTGAAACATGCTGTGCGTTTTTCTGTCAAAGAACTATTCTTTGTTGCCTGTTAATACTTCAAATGTAAAATAAATAAATGAAGGTGTCCTGGTTTTGGCTGGGATAGAGGTAATTTTCTTCCTAGTAGCTGGTATAGTGCTGTGTTTTGGATTTAGTATGAGAAGAATGTTGATAACACACTGATGTTTTAGTTGTTGTTAAGTAGTGCTTACACTACTCAAGGGCTTTTCAGCTTCCCATGTTCTGCCAGGTGCACAAGAAGCTGGGAGGGAGCATAGCAAGGACAGCTGACCCAAACTGGCCAAAGGGATATTCCATACCATATGACGTCATGCTCAGTATATAAGCTGGGGGTAGTTGGCTGGGGGGCAGTGATCACTGCTTGGGGACAGGCTGGGCATTGGTGGGTGGGTGGTGAGCAATTGCATTGTGCATCACTTGCTTTGTATATTCTTTTATTATTATTATTATTATTATTATTACTACTACTACTACTACTACTATTTTACTTTTTTTCAATTATTAAACTGTTCTTATCTCAACCGATGAGTTTTCTCACTTTTACTCTCCTGATTCTCTCYCCCATCCCACCRGAGGTGGGGGGAGTGAGTGAGCAGCTGCGTGGTGTTTAGTTGCTGGCTAGGGTTAAACCACGACAGTCCTTTTTGGCACCCAACGTGGGGCTCGAAGGGTTTGAGGTAATAACAGGTTAACCAGAGCATATTAAGGAATTTATATCTGTTAACAGTTGCCGGTCACAATATTGATTCATCTGTTCTYGATATTAGTTTATCTGATYTGCAYCATGCTCTTGTTTTTGCTGTACATGTTAAAGATTGGTGTTGGGTTTTGCAGTCTGCTGTGCTCTGCAGTGATTAGTGATGTTTTGCCTGGGAGATTTGTTATTAAAACACTGGCCTTGAGCGTTATCTGCTATTTCAGTTTTGTACTGAAGCAGTTACTACTTGGATACCGTCTCGTGGAGACAATTAGCAGTTAGCAAAACCTCTGAGAGGTTTTTTATGTAGGAAATATAGAATGGCACCTTCACTACCTTATTCTATGACGTTTCCTCCTTCATTACAATAACTTTTCAGTATCTTGAACATCCTTGGGTAGTTAAGATACTTCTATTGGTATTTCTTGGGAATATTGTTTCGATTTTGTCTAAGGTTAATAAGCAATTTAAGAATATGATCCAGAGATCTGCCCCAAGGCTGGATAGTTATGAGTGGCAGGGTATGTGAGATAGTATGGGCAAGTACGTAGGACAGTGGGCACCTCCAGTGTTTTGGAACTTCACCCCTGAACAAGTGCAGAATCCTGTAAAACTAGTGAAGTATTTGGAAAAAGTATGTTGTCTCCCTGGCAACTCCAGAGAGACACAAATCACTGCAACGTGCTGGGGCCTGGCCCATGCCTACCGAGCCCTGTTCAACACTATTCAGAACCCTCAAGGGGAAGAAAAGTTCTCTGGCTCTGAAGACAAAACGACAAGCACTGTGGCTACTCCAACCCCCACGACAGGCACTGCAGCTACTCCAACCCCGGCAACAGGCACTGTGGCTACTCCAACCCTGGCAACAGAGAACCAACCTGTGCTGGTATCACTCGCCCTATACACAAGAAGAAATACACAAGAAAATCAGCTTGTTTAGTAAGGGATGAAGATGAACCAGGGCCATCATGAGAACAGGAGGAGGAAGAGGCAGAACCCATAAATGAGTTGGTAACCACCCGATCCCTGTCCCTGAGTGAGCTGTGAGACATGCGAAAAAATTTCAGTTGTCGTCCAGGCGAGCACATTGTCACCTGGCCGCTCCGATGCTGGGATAATGGGGCCAGTAGCCTGGAATTAGAGGGTAGGGAAGCCAAGCAGCTGGGATGCCTTTCTAGGGAAGGGGGCATTGACAAAGMGATTGGRMAAGGGRCACAAGYCCTCAGCCTCTGGAGGCGACTCCTGTCAGGTGTGAAGGAAAGGTATCCCTTCAAGGAAGATGTTATATGTCACCCAGGCAAGTGGACCACCATGGAGAGAGGTATCCAGTACCTGAGAGAATTAGCCGTGCTGGAGGTGATTTATGATGACCTGGACAACAAGCAATTACCCAAAGATCCAGACGAAGTCAAGCGCACCCGACCCATGTGGCGGAAGTTTGTATGGAGCACACCAGCGTTGTATGCAAACTCATTGGCCATAATGACCTGGAAGGATGGAGAGGAACAAATGGTGGATGAATTGGCTGGCCAACACTGGCAATACGAAGAATGTCTCTCTTCCTCCCTACGGGCCTGCGTCTCAGCTGTGGAGAAACTGTCTAAAAAACTGTCCCGGGAGTTCCAGCAACTCAAAGAGAGTATGTCCCACTCCCCACCTGTACGGACCAGTATCTCAGCCATTAGGAGTAAGCGTCCCTCTGCTCAAGAGAGAAGATATCATGGATACACACCCCGGGGCACCCTGTGGTTTTACCTGCGTGACCTTGGAGAGGACATGAAGAAGTGGGATGGAAAGTCTACCTCGACCCTAGAGGCACGGGTACATGAGTTGCAAGGAAAAACAATCACAAAATGGGGTTCTTCCAGGAAAATTGCCGCTGCAGTTTCCAGTGAGCAGTTCCCCAGATAGAGCAGAAGGGCTGATTTTACTTCAGATCTTAATAAAGGGACTTTTGATTCACATTTACAAGAAGTGAGTAACGAGTACTATGACCAGGACTAGAGGTGCCCTGCCTCCAGCCAGGTGGAGGAAAGGGACAACCGGGTTTACTGGGCTGTGTGGATTCGGTGGCCTGGCACATCAGACCCACAGGAGTATAAGGCTCTCGTAGACACCAGTGCAGAGTGTACCCTRATGCCATCAAGTTATAAAGGGGCAGAACCCATCTGTACTTCTGGAGTGACAGGGGGATCCCAAAAGCTGACTGTATTGGAGGTCGAAGTGAGCCCAACCAGGAATGAGTGGCAAAAGCACCCCATCGTGACTGGTCCAGAGACGCCGTGCATCCTTGGCATAGTCTACCTCAGGAGAGGGTATTTCAAGGACCCAAAAGG
>JAYKAV010003479.1:23488-36479 GCA_035582835.1 Phoebastria nigripes | reverse complement strand
TGGATGTTCAAAGGGAGGGTCCCCTCTACACATCATGCAACTGATGCTACGTGGAGTAAGTGGGTCGCACTGATCACACAACGGGCCTGAATAGGAAACCCCAGTCGCCCAGGAATCTTGGAATTGATCATCGATTGGCTAGAAGGCAAAGAATTTGGAATATCACCCGAGGAGGAGGTGACGCGTGCTGGGGAGGCCCCACTGTATAATAAACTACCAGAAAATGAGAAGCAATATGCCTTGTTCACTGATGGGTCCTGTYGTCTTGTGGGAAAGCATTGGAGGTGGAAGGCTCAACCCACAAGTTTTGTTACTTTTACTCTCGCGATTCTCTCCCCCATCCCACTGGAGGTGGGGGGAGTGAGCGAGCGGCTGTGTGGTGTTTAGTTGTTGGCTAGGGTTAAACCACGACAAAAGGGTAACTTCTATAAACTCAAAGGCCCAAACAGTTAATTTTCAATTATTTACCTGACTAGTTACATGGAGAGCTATAAAAAGGCAGTATTGCAACTGCTTTTTTTTGTTGTCTTTTAGCTGCTGTATCCTATAGGCACAGTATTTAGTCTTATATGGTGGTACAGCTTATATGGAACATTTCCCTTATTTGTGAAGGAGCTGCTGTTAGTTTTTGCAGACCTCAGTAATTGAAAGAAGAGCTTTCCGGAAATTTTCTTTAATTGCTTTTCATAGGACCATCCACACTGCAGCGAAGGTATGCGAGTGTCTCCACCAGCAGTGGGAGAATGTTGCAGTCCTTTAGCCATCCCATCATCTGCCTAAAAAAAAAAGGTTGGTCTTGGAACTATGGCAGAAAAAAGAATTAGCCAATGACTAGAAATACTTAATTTGCATTAAATTGCTTAGGTTTTTTTTTAAATGTGTGAAATGGTTAGCTTAATTTTTGTGTATTAAAAAAGTTGGTGAACATTTACATCTGTGTACATAAGATGTGTGTGTGATGCTATGTCATTTAGATTTATTTTTCTGATTGGTTTTTTTTCTTTTGATTTCCACTACTAAAATCAAGTAAACCATGCAACGTTAGTCCTTTGACCAAAAAGTATTATTCTTTCAGAAATAGATCACACCCATTCAAAAGTTTCCTTCATTTGTCATTTACATACTTAGTGTTTACTCATTTGCAAACAATATTCCCTTAGTATATCCCTTACATGACAACATTTCACTTTGGGACTTGAAATTGAGCTCATACTTCCTCAAAGATGACTAGTTTTTGTCCCAGTTAGGAATTGGTTTTAGTAACATTGCTTTTATTTCTTTTAAAACAAGCAAAACAGCTTGCATACCCTACCTAGTGTTTGTAACCCTTCATGTTTTGTAGTTCATAT
Source organism: Phoebastria nigripes (assembly GCA_035582835.1). Lineage (NCBI taxonomy): Eukaryota > Metazoa > Chordata > Aves > Procellariiformes > Diomedeidae > Phoebastria > Phoebastria nigripes. Next base: position 35,130 of record JAYKAV010003479.1, on the reverse strand, counting down.
TGTATGTTGCGTTTCTCATGAAGTGCTGCCTACTATTCCTTTATCTGTTCAGAGAAAGTTTTAGACATTAGTCTGTTCATTCAGGTTCCAGCATCACTCAGTGGAAATATCCTATTCTGTGTGCGTTTGTGAAATCTGCCTTTTGCTGAAAATAAGATTGCATAAAAAACATCAAGTTGTGTGCAGGATTACAGTTTGGAGAGGAGGAAGTAATTCTAAAAGCCATGTAAAATGAATGCATTGGTACAGGTTAGAAAATAAGGGTTAAAGGAAAGAGTGCTTCTCATTCCCAGTTTTAAGGAACTGACAATCCTGGTTTGGCTTAGTTTTGAGTTTTCCCCCCAAGTGGTGAAATTTACAGATTTAATTGGTTTTCCACTAAATTCTCACTGATGACTGAGAGTTTTCTACTTCCATTAATTGCTAGGCTCTTCCCCCTGCAATCTATGATGCATGTTTAGAACTGCTCATTTTATATTGTTTGTGCATTTGCAGTTTGTAATTTCTCACAGTGCATTTCTAAGGAGAAAGCAGAGGATTAAAAACATGATTGCTCTTGGACTGGGAATGCATATTACTGCAGGGGAAGATCTTTCCTAGGAGAACCTGAATGTCTGATTTGGTTTTTATTTGGAGGAACACAGTTGTTCGCAAGCTAAAACGAACTGGTTTTGCCATTTGTATTTGTATGTTTATTTTCTCTCTGGTCAGATAGGACTAACGGTGTGTGTTGTGTGGTGGAGCATCTGTTGATTCAGAGAACTGTGAACAAATGGAGATGACAAAGTCAAAAGCCATGCTCTGGCAAAGAGGAGAGAGGGCTGTGTGCCGGTGGTGAGTAGCAGAGGATGATTGTCACTGACAGCGCAGGCTGTTGGTGGCAGGGAAGTAGGAGGCTTTCTGTTTATTTTATGTCACTTTTGCTTCTTTACTGGCAAGCTACTGATCTAAGTTGACCTGCATTTGAAAACACTGGGTGGTATGGACTGGCAAGTATGTTTGACATGAGGATGAAAATTAAATACTGGCCTCCCACCTCAGTTTTCCTGTGATTTGCATGCAGCCAAACGCTATCCCATGCTGTGTATCAGGGAACACACTGGCATTTTCTTCATTCAAAAGTGTAGTATGACATGCAGAGCTAGCAGGGAATGGAGTAAAATCAAGCAAGCGACTCATGTATTTCTTCCAGTGTTCAGTGGGTTGTTGTGGGAGAAGGCACCCTCATTTCCTCCATCGGTGCAACGGGAAGGACAGCAGTCCACTCTGAAAAGTAGCTATGCAATATGCCCTCTCTGAGCAGTTTGCAGACTGAGTAGAAAACAGATAAAAATCCAAATGTGCAGATTACAACGCGAGCAGGAGAAAAACTCTTCTGACTACTGTGTACTTTCTTACGAGAATTAACTTGCTGCAGGCAATGTAAGTTGGTATATTTGTGGTTTGGCATCTGAAACATTTTTTCAGGGCACCAGGTTAGTACCTGTGGCCATAAGATCTTGCTGAATGGGGACGAGGTTGTTCCCCAGGTTTCTGGAGTTGGCTGGGTACTGGGGCCACACCTCTGCAGAGCTGGCTGGCTGCTGGCTCCCTGCTGAAGGGAGAGATTTCAGTCTTTCCCTTCTGACACGTGCTACACTCTGGGGATGTCAAGAGCATTTTACAGGTAGAAAAAATCACCACCACGATCTGAAAACAGGAGGCAAAAGAAAATAAACTGTGTGACAGTGAAATCCTTCTTGATCCTTGCTTTAGCCTTGACCACCCTGTTGGCTCTCAGTCCATTGAGCTACGTCCAGGCTGCCATTGAATCTCTCCCGTTGTTCACCTCCACCCAGTTTTATCACACCTGCCTCCCCGTGCTTGCGCTCCCCCGCTTGTCCTTGCCTGCGCAGTGGCCTTCCTCTCACCATTCTGCTGATGCCGGTGACATTTTTGGTTGGCTTTTCAATTTCACACTCTTTCCATAGCTTCTGTTCCCATAGCTTTAGACCAAATCTCACATCTCTTTTGCATATTTCTTTTTATTCTCCCCCCACCGCCCCCACACCTCCCCCACCTCTCACTTCACCAGTCTTTATGGAAAATCTCATCGTTTTTCATTCCTGCTCGTAGCCGATGTCAGGATGCTGAGTGCACCAACAGGCTCTGCAGCTCCTTCCCCCTCTGAGGAGTTAGCTCGCAGTGTTGAGTCCAACTCTGAAATGGTGGAGCTGTGTAGCCTCGGATCAGATTTGTAGGAAAGCTGTGAAAAGCCTTCTTCCCCTTTCCTCTAGGAGCTGCTTTTAGGGCTGGCCTTGCCTGGGACCTTGCCTGAGCTGTTTTTCAGCTGCACTTGTGTCTGGCCAGGCACCTTGCTGCCCCTGCACCATCTTGGCAGGACCTCAGACCTGCCCTGTTGCAATGGCCTTGTCTGGTGATCCTGACCCACGGCTGCCCCGGTTGCAATCAGCCCAGCCCCATGCTGCTTGTTCAGGGGCCCACGGGCTTGTGCCCCAGGGGTGAGGGGCTGCCCATGGCCCCCGGCTGCCCATGCCCCTGCCCTCACCCAGTGACCCCCTCCCGCCCAACCCTTTTCAGAATAACCCCAGCAAGATCTTTGGATGCAGCAGTTTGTAGTTAAAGCATTTCAGTCAACTGGAAACATTCATTGGCTTGAATTGCACGCTTAAAGAGCTGGCAGCCATGAACTTGTTGCGATGCTCTGCACAGCATAGCAGAATTTCTGCTCACGGTAATGGGATATTTGGCTTTTTCCACTTTTCACCAAAACACATAATTCAGTTGATTCCTGTGGTGGTCCCTGAATTTTTGTGTGTCTTTGGATGAGGATATCAGAAGGGTCTGGCTTTAAAGCCAGGCAACCCAACAGGGAATTGCTACTGGGTCAAGTATAAGAGCTTGCTTTGTTTATCGAGTGTTGTGGTTTAACCCGGCAGGCAGCTAAACACCACACAGCCGTTCGCTCACTCCGCCACAGTGGGATGGGGGAGAGAATCAGAAAAAAAGGTAAAACTCGTAGGTTGATATAAAGACAATTTAATAGGACAGAAAAGGAAAGGAAAATAATAATAATAATAAAAGAATACACAAAATAAGTGATGCACAATGCAATTGCTCACCACCCGCTGACTGATGCCCAGCCAGTTCCCGAGCAGCGGCCATGCCCCCCCGGCCAACTTCCCCCAGTTTTTTGTTCAGCATGACGTCATATGGTATGGAATATCCCTTTGGCCAGTTTGGGTCAGCTGTCCTGGCTGTGCCCCCTCCCAGTTTCTTGTGCACCCCCAGCCTCCTCGCTGGCAGGGCAGTATGAGAAGCTGAAAAGTCCTTGACTTAGTGTCAGCACTGCTCAGCAACAAATAAGACATCAGCGTGTTATCAACATTATTCTCATCCTGAATCCAAAACACAGCACTATACGAGCTACTAGGAAGAAAATTAACTCTATCCCAGCCAAAACTAGGACATCCAGTGATGTAAGTTGTTAGCGTGATGAATGAGGACCAATAAACCGAACAAAGAGAGTTCTTAACTAATGATGGGTAGAAAAATCAATCCAGAGGTCAGAAACATCATAGAGGAAGCACACACAGTAGATTGCAAAACCAACGGTAATGAGGATATAGGAAAAGATCATATCAAACAGATTTTTTGCTAAGCACAAGAGTACAGAATGTATGCAGAGGTTCAGTGCTGTAGTGGGCTTGGGCTGTAGGCCCAAGGAGAATGATGTGACCGGAAAACCAGGTGAAGAGAAGGCCTGAAGAACACAATTTTCCCATCAGTATTACAGACAGTCTGTAGAGGGATATACTGCAGCAAGTCATGCTGTACTTCATGCTAGTTGCATGCTTTACCTCATGCTGCTGGAACAGCAGCTATTTGGCGTAATTCACTCTGTAAGTGTGGGAAAGCGTTTGGAGGGAAGTTTTGTGTGTTATCTTGGATACAGCCTTTGTTGCCGTTTGAAACCAAAGGCCTAGTTTCTCTCTTCTAGTAGTACTCTCTCCAGCTCTGTATGTGTGGCTAGCTCTTGAAAGTCAAATGACATTTTGAGTAACAACTGCCTCATATTGAGGACCTCTACAGAAGGAGAAGAAAGGCTGAGACTTCATATAGAACACGTGAACATACAGAGTGGCATTTTTCTCAGTATATATGGAATCTCTTACACCTGAAATATGGCAGATATATATAGTAGTCTGTAGTCTATTGTAATAATAACTACAGTTGTTGTATTATTTTATTTTATATTATAACTATATGATACATAGTATGATATTTTAAACCTGTGCTATATAATAGAATACAGTATAACATATGTAGTAGGGACAATTATATTGGCATACAATTTATATAATTGTAATAAATATTTTGATTGTTTCAGAACAATGATTAAAGAAAGCATTTTCATATAATTAATTAGTATCCTTGATATCTCAGAACACTGACTTAAACAGTAAAGCAGAACAAGCAGTTGTTTTGTTGGGGAACATGTTTATGTATTGGTAGCAAAGTGGTCCACATAGGAACAAAATCACATTTTCAGCTTAAATGACTGAACTGGTATCCTTGATTTCGTTCAGCCTCGTACGACTCCCCTGTAGGAATTTTGGGCAGGCACAAATTCTGCTTCTGACTCTCCAGGTTCTATTAGATAACCCCTGTTAGATCCCCAGTCTCCTATGCCGTCAGGTACTGTTGATTACTGTAGTACTGAAAAGCCACAGTCATCAACCAGAGACCCCTTTGAACAAACAAAATAAAAAGTCTGTCCCTCTCCCAGTGAGAATTACTCATAAGTGATTATGAGTGGAAGTATAACATAAAAGGCAAAGACAGATGGGGAATTGCAAAGAAACAGTGAAAGAAAATCAGCCATGAGGATAGGTAGTGGTCTCAGCTTTCCTGAGCAGCCTACATGCTGTCAGTTTTTTTGTAATTATCATAGCAAACAAGATTTAAGAAAGAATTTGAAAGAGGGCAATGCAGTGACTTTGCAGGTGTTGCAGAGAGTTCTTCCAAAGCGTGAAGTGTAATGGGAGGAAGCACAGAAGTGCTTGACTGAAAATTTAACAAGGGGCTAATGAAAAATAACTTACAGACTAATTGTAAGTTGGCTGTTCAGTACTGAGTGAGAATAATAATGAAAGCGGTCCATGGAAGGGAACAGGAAGTTGCTTGTATTTGAGATACCAAAGAAGGGAGTGAAGGGATGCAAGGAAAGAGGTCACACAGTCAGAGCGATGCACCCSAAGAATGGTCTTTGCAGCAGCACTCTGATTAGGTGCTGTGTTTGTCCAGGCCAGAGGAAAAGATTTTGTACTAATCTAGTCCTGAGATGATGAGGATCTAGACAAGGGTATTAATTAAGTGCATATTAAAAGATTGTATGTAAGCAATATTGTGCAGAAAGATTCTGCAAGACTTGGTCTGGATTTGACGAGCTGAGGATGGTCGGGGTTGGAGATAACATTCAGACACGTCTTAAATGGTGGGCTAGATGGTGCCACTGTACACAGTGATTCAGGAAGCATCTGGCAGGATGAGTTTGTGGGGGCGGGTAATAAAACCCTAATTTGGCTATGTTGAACTTAAGCTGATGCCTGAATTTACAGTATCAGAAATACTGGCTGAGATACCAATTTGAAAAGAGTGTGGTAGTATTGGAGTAGAGGTGTAGCAGCCAAAGAGGAGATGGTAGTTGACACTGTGTTTACAGATGAGATTGCACCAGAGTAAAGTTTTAAGAGGAAAGAAGACCAAATAATTCTCCACAGAGCATAGATGAAAACATGAAGTTGTTCCTTTGGATGACATCCACAGCAACAGTTAGAGAGATCAGGATAAGACTATGTCAAGAAAACCAAAACTTCAAAAGTAAARCCTTAGGTCTCCTAACCATGAAAAAGAGTTGGCATCTCAGGAAGAATGAAGAATGAGCGTAGTTCCCGAGGTCTGGGTAACTACAAATGTTAGAGATTTCAAGAGTTGCTGTGTTCAAATGGGAAAGGTAAAAGGCAGCAGGAAAGGAAGAGAGGGACTTCATGCAGTAGTGTTAAAACTAGAGTTGAAAGAAAGGAGGAAGATGTAATGGTGGCTGCAGAAGCAAATGAAGCTTAGGGAAACACTAGGGAGTTTTTTTCTTTGTGAAAGCAAAAAACAGTGAGAATAGGAGGAGAATGAAAGAGATGAGGAAATGAGAGTTTCTGAAGGAAATCATGAAAGTATGTGAGATGGCTGTGGCTTTAAGGAGGGTGGAACATATAGCAGGACTGAGCACAAGCATTTTCTGTGCTTCAAGGATGAGGTAGGGAAAGGAAGGGAAAGCAAAGGAAGAAAAAATCATGTTGCTGTTTTGTCAGATTTCTGTTGGAGAAATAGGCATGTGGAAAGAGAAGTAGGGACAGGAGGATTTGAGAACTGGAGTCAAGGAGGTGAAGAATAAGAGTTACCTACCTAGAAAACGTGAAGGAGAACAGAATTCATATGTTGTGGAAGAACAGAGCTTTTGGTCAGTGTAAGAAGAGGAGCAGAAGAGGAAGGTGTTGATGATGAACCAAGGCAGGGGTTAGACTACAGTAAGGGAGAATAGCAAAAGAATAATATAAAGAGGTGCATGAAACAGTGGGATTTGAAGAACTGGTTACTGAAATAAAATGAAGATTCGTAAGACGTCTACAAGAAACGGCTGCATTAAATGGCTTTGTGCTCTCAGAATATACTCTGCTAGAAATGGGATCCTGTGATTGAGAGTACCCAACAGTCCACTGTGTAGCACATCTTAAAACCTCCCAGACCCACGAGCACTTTCCTGTTTCAAACTGGGTAGAAGATTCCCAAGTCTGGAGTTTCTACTTTGAAAGGGTAATGTGCTGGGAGGGCTGTGAGGCTGCGTGTAGTGTGCTGAAACTGGTACTCATGATGAAGGATAAATCTTTGTGTTTATGCCTGTGAGCTGCTGATTTCTACCTAAACATAATAAGAATGTGAATGAGATATGAGAAGTGTGGAACTGGAGTAATAAAGCAAGGAGAGCAGGGCATTTTCATTACATGTTTTTCATTACTGGTAAATCAGGAAATGCTAAAAAATACAAATAACTACACAGAGAAGGCTAATGGATTGTCAGATTTCTTTGGGATACGTGCCTAACGGAGTGAATCCGTTGGCAGTACTTCAATGTAATAAAATACACCTATAACAAAGACTCATGTTTGTGTTTGCTAACACCAGTAACTTCAACAAAGCACTAATTTGCCCAGTTGTCAGACCTTATCCATCTGAATGGTGAAACCCTTCTTATCATTGTGACCTTCCAAAGAAAGTGGCACCAGTTCCTCTTTTTGTTGTCTGTGCTTCTTATGAATGTTTGCGGATGGAGGGAAGACTTATTTTATTCCCCAAAGCTTCTAGTCTTGCTTTGAGGAACCCATCAGATTACATACAAGTTCCAAAATACCAGGCAAAGATTGCAGAAATTCTAAGAATGTTTTTTTCTACATAAAATATCTAAGACTGATTTATTACAATACCAATGACTTCCACATGGAGGTGTTTTCCATTTCAGATTTCAAATGGGAATATCAACTCTGAATTCAACGTGTAATTTACCTTTAGCTCTTAATAAAATGTAGAAATTTAGTTTCTTTCTGAATCAATGATCAAAATTCATATTCTGGACAGAACTGTCCAAAATGGCACTTGTGTTATGGCATTTACATATGAAATCAGTTTTAAGCAATTGCTGAAAGGCGCTATAGAATCTCAAACATAGCTTGAACAGGGAGCGTAGGAGATGTCAAAGTATACCTAAGTGCCCAAAATTGCCATGTCTCCTGCCCTGTGCCAGGGAAATACTCTGTTAAACCACATGCAGGGTGGATACAGTGCCAGATTGAGATGTCTAAATTGAGCGGTCTATGTGTTGGTATCTACATGTGATCTACATGTCTGCAGTCTAATCATAATTGGCAGAAACCTAGTCAATACAGTCAACAGAGATGGGAATGATTCAACTCACCCTTAAATAGACCGCAGGAGCTGGACAGCCAAACAGCTTCTAAGAATCTTCTGACAGAGGATGGGCATCTTCCTTGCCTGTAGGCATGCACTGCTAGCTATCCAAATTTAGACATCTTTATCTGGAGCACAATCCCAACATAGCAAGAAGTGGCAGAAGTCCACTGTAATGGTAAGCGTAGGATGAGCTAGTCTGCAGTGCCTACATGAGCATTTTTTTTCCCAGTAAACTTCCCACTTATAACTGATTAGAGTAAGATCAGAGTGAGCTCATGGGGATTGTATGACCTGGGGCATGAATCTCRTCTCTGTGAGGTTTCTTCCCATTCTAATCTGATTAATTAAGCAGTCAGGTTCACAACATCATGTTTTCTGATATGGCTTGTAAATTCTAGTTTAATGCTTGTCAGAGATGATCGTGACCCAGCACTCAGGGTATAGTAATGGGTGAAGAATTTGACAACCTAAACTGCTGTTTTTGATGTATCACAAAGTAGAGATTAACTGCTGTTATATCACAGCCCTTGTAGCTGTTGAGAAAGGACATACCAGAAAGGCATATGGTAATTTCTTGGCGACACCTTTGCCACCTCACTGAAATGTATGGTCGTGCCTTAGTATAAGGGAAAACAGTAGGTACTGGATATACTGAAAGGTGATTGCTTTGGTGAGAGACAAACCAAGCAAAACTTCTTCCTGATTTTCCTCTGAAAAAGCCTCTATTCATTCTGTTTTCCAGACCGTATGCTAAATCCTGCTTACTCCAGACAATCTTCCATTAACTCACTTGGGAGGACTCTGAATGCGTACAATTGCAGAACAGTCAATAGTTTAGCCCAGATTCAGCTTTTCATCAATATGTGGAGTGTCCCTGTTCGTGCTGCAGTCCCATCAAGATTTTTTGTTTTAGCCAATTGTACCTTCTCCGATCCCAGGAAGAAATAATTGTTGCAGGTCTTACTAGCCTCTTGAATGTCTTTTCAAATAAACCTCAATAACAGTTCTTTATTTTAGTGATGACAGTGCATTTTAGTGATAAAAGATCAGACCCAAACCCCATCAAGAGTAAGGAATAATTCCATGGATTTCAGGAAACTACAGGTCTATGTGGTTCACACTCCGGTGACTATGCTCTTTGTCAACACCAGGGTAACCAAAGATTCTTGTTATTTTATTTTTAAATATTGCTTTGGAGTTTCACCTCAGTCATGGCTCTAGTGTTTTCCTTTTGTCTGTCTTCCCTCTCTCATCTTTTCTTCTGAAACAGTGGGAGTCGTGGTTTTCCTGTGTATGGAGGGAGAAGCACATGGCAGTCAAAAGGTGGGGTTGCCTAGAGGCTGCTGGAGGCAGGGGCTGAAGACAGGGTTGGTAAACTGTTGATGAGGCTTGTTTAAATGACGGGGATGCAAGAAAAGGGAGTGTGCTGAAAAGGTTGGAAGATGTTCAGATCTGTGGGAGGAAGTAGAAACTTTGGAACTCGTTTTAATTGATCTGGCAGATACAAATTATGTGAATTGTACTAGACAAAAATGATACATATGTGCATCTCTATTCAGATTGAATATAATATATGCATTGTAATAAAAGGATTCAAGTGTGAGTGGTTTAATCCTCTGGTACAAAGAGGCAGGTGTATATGGGGCATCGTGGGGTAGAAAGCTCTTACAACTGCTCTTTGCTTTTGGGAGTTCATTGTACTTTGAATGTGGGGTTAGGAAAGTGTACTTGCTTCTCATGCTGCATAGAGTTGTCCTGGTTTTGGCTGGGGTAGAGTTAATTTTCTTCCTAGTAGCTGGTATAGTGCTGTGTTTTGGATTTAGTATGAGAATAATGTTGATAACACACTGATGTCTTATTTGTTGCTAAGTAGTGTTTATACCAGTCAAGGACTTTTAAGCTTCTCATACTGCCCTGCCAGCGAGGAGGCTGGAGGTGCACAAGAAGCTGGGAGGGGGCACAGCCAGAACAGCTGACCCAAACTGGCCAAAGGGATATTCCATACCATATGATGTCATGCTCAGTATATAAACTGGGGGGAGTTGGCGGGGGGGGGGGGGGGAGACTGCTGCTCGGGGACGGGCTGGGCATTGGTGGGCTGGTGTGAGCAATTTCATTGTGCATCACTTGTTTTGTATATTCTTTTATCATTATTATTATTATTATTATTATTATTATTTTCCCTTCCTTTTCTGCCCTATTAAACTGTCTTTATCTCAACCTACGAATTTTACTTTTTTTTCTGATTCTCTCCCCCATCCCACTGAGGAGGTGGGGAGTGAGTGAATGGCTGTGTGGTGTTTAGATGCCTGCCAGGTTAAAGGACAACAGTCCTTTTTTGGCGCCCAACATGGGGCACGAAGGGTTGAGATAACGACAGATCTGACCAGAGCATGTTAAAACAAATTTGTTATAAGCATTCTTTATATTAGTTTAGTAGTTGCTGGTCACAATGTTGATTTATTTGCTCTCAAAGTTGTTGTATTTGTTTCCGGAGTTGTGTTATGTAATACCTTACTTGCCATATATACTGTTCATCAGTATTTATGTGCTGCTTATCACCTCTGGGAGGTGGATTAAGGTTACCGCTTTGCTGTACTGTGTAATGCTGACTTATGGTATGATAAAATTATTGGTCGTGAGATCGATCTGGTATTTGTACTCAGCATTGCCATCACCTCTGTACTTTGGGAGCCATCTATTGGAAATTATTAATAACTACACTTTTTACCTTTTCTCCTCAGAGAGCCAACCTATGGGGGAGAGACCTTCCTCCATCTTCCTCTTCTCCTCCAGGCTAATTACAATAGCTTTTGACAATTTTGAATACCCAAACCAGCATGTTCCTATTGCTATGTCTCCTGAATGTGTTTCAGGTCTTGTTTAAGGTCAAACAACTATTTAAGAATACCATTCAGAGATCTGCCCCAAGGCTGGATAGTTATGAGCAGCAAGGTGTGTGGGATAGTGTGGGCAAGTACCTAGGCCGGTGGGCACCTCCAGTGTTTTGGAACTTCACCCCTGAACAAGTGCAGAATCCTGTAAAACTAGTAAAATATTTGGAAAAAGTATGCTGTCACCCTGGCAATTCCAGAGAGACACAGATCACTGCAATGTGCTGGGGCCTGGCCCATGCCTACTGAGCCCTGTTCAAGGGCTTGAGGGTACTCTTCAGTACCCTCAAGGGGAAGAAAAGTTCTCTGGCTCTGAAGACAAAGCGACAGGCACTGCGGCTTCTCCAACCCCGGCAACAGGCACTGCAGCTGAACCAGAGAACCAACCCATGCCGGTATCAGTCGCCTCTATACACAAGAAATATTGGACGCGAAAGTCAGCTTGTTTAGTAAGGGAAGAAACTCCTACTAGGAACAGGACATAGGAAGAAGTGGAAGAGGCAGGCTACTTCAAAGCAGGGCCATCATGAGAACAGGAGGAGGAAGAGGCAGAACCCATAAATGAGTTGGTAACCACCCGATCCCTGTCCCTGAGTGAGCTGCGAGACATGCGAAAAAATTTCAGTCGTCGTCCAGGCGAGCACATTGTCACCTGGCCGCTCCGATGCTGGGATAATGGGGCCAGTAGCCTGGAATTAGAGGGTAGGGAAGCCAAGCAGCTGGGAT
>JAYKAV010003479.1:0-22268 GCA_035582835.1 Phoebastria nigripes | reverse complement strand
CCCCCGCATTGTAATTAGCCTGGAGGCGAGCACTATACCAGCTACTAGGAAGAAAATTAACTCTATCCCAGCCGAAAACAGGACAAGAGTTAAAAGGAGAAACAGGCTGCAGGGAATACAGACTTCAAATAAAAGGCTCAGATAATGCAGCATTTTTCAAAGGTCAAAGAAATGCAGAGTCCAGATTAAACACTCTGCAATATGTAAATGCCACACCATGTATGTTGGAGTTATGCTTGAGTGCTGCAGGGGGGAAGCCTGTGTCTGCATCCCATTTTGGATGGAATATTGTTTGTTGCAGCAAAGCAATTGCCCAGCCGCGATTGTTTTAGTGATGAGCTGATCAATATCCCATTACTGGATGTAACAGTTGCTGCAGGAAGTGCACAGAAGATTTTAATGCATGAATTATGCATGCTGTGCTCATTCTTTAGTCTCAGAGTGACAGAGATTGTAAAGATGACTGGGGTAGTTCCTTGCATAAAGTGACTGCAGTGAAATGCTTCATATTTTCATGCACACAAGCAGCATTGAGTGGGACGGCCTATTTAAGAAGATATAAATCCCCAAGCTTACAGCATAGAATGCTTGATTTGAAAGCATTGCAGCCATGTACAGAGCCAGTTTTCCTGCTGTCTAACCTGCTTTCTACCGAAGGTTGGCTGAGGGATGCTAACGGCTGTGCTTTGCTCTGAGGTCACAGCTTGAAGTCTTTTTTTTTTTTTTTTTTTTTTTTTAATTTGCTTTCTGCCGCAGGAGAGGATCTGTGAAGTTTATTGGTGCAACCATCCTTGTATTTTTCAAAGATACAAACTTGGAATAGTTATTATGAACAAAAGGACAAGGAGGAATTCAGCATCTAAGGTAAAAAAGCAGTATTTTTCATTTGTGGATTTGAGTGCGGAAGAGGGAATATGCTGAGGCAGGATTATGATGATGCAGTGTGGTTACATTGACTCAGATATCTGTGCTGGAATGCAGAGTCAGGATTCTCGGGTGGTTATGGCTGCATGGATCCTACTAGTCTGATTGTTTTGAAAGGGTTGTTTAAATATTGCTGAGAATAAATACTGTTACACTTTTTGAATCCTGCAGTTTGTTCAAGAGTGTGCATTTCTGATCAGTTTTTATCTGCTGTAGATGACTGCATTGTGGGGAGGGGCAGAACAGTCACTGAGATAATCAATATAATAACATGATCTATTTCATTAGAGGTCCTAACTGAATAATGACAATGAAATTTCATTGACTTTGTTTTCCTCTATCTGTACATTTTCTGTAACATTTGCAAGCTACTGTAAAATGTGTGTCAGGCAAACAAGTCCCAGAATCTATTGCTTGACTGTCCTGTAAATAACTAAGATGATCAAACTGTTACATTTTGGATAAAAGTCTGTGCTGTCATTCAGTGAGGAAAGAAGCCTGTCCTTATTGTCCTTCAGAAAACTATGTCCTGTCAGAGATTTTACGTACAAAGACAGCTATTTCTAATTATGTAATTTGCTGGAAACAAAAACAAAAAAAAAAAAAGAAAAAAGGAGAGCTTTTAAAAGCATCTATATTCTTTTCATTTGAATATTTGACAACTTAGGAAATATTCAAGAAATTTGTCTAACCAATGTAGATTTACAGTAAAGATACCACCTTTTAAAAGAAGAGAAGTTAAATTACATTACTCTTGCTTATTACATGATTTAACACAATAAATGCTTAAAAATTCATTAATATTTTGTACATTTGTAAATTTTCATATTTTGGGAAACACTGTATTTTGGAAAATACAGTACAAATACTTTAGTTTCTGTGATCAGTAACTTGAAGATGTACCCATACTTTCAAAAAGACATATTGTCACAGAGTATTGAGAAATAGCTTGTTTACTAAACCTGAAAGCTGTTTGCTGTGTGATCTGAAGGAGCAAGGTATTGCCAGTAAGCATTACAGGCAGTCACAACAGGAATTCCTTGTGCTGCCATTCCTTGGGTAAATGCCTTTTTATTTTGAGTTTACATTGTTATTTTACTTTTACATTTAATAACACCTGATGGTCCAGTTGGGATCCCTGAGTCCTTGTGCCACAGAAACACATATGGACCCCTGCCTCAGTGAACAGTCTGTGTTTGGTTGTTAATTACCTAATAATCATCTGGAAAAATGCTGTACCGGAGATGAGGCATTGTTAATATTGCTCGACTAAGAACATGTCAAGCAATCAGCAGGCTGAAGTGGCATTTCTGGACCCACCGTTCTCTGTGGGAGTGCATGCCTTGGTGTACAGCCCCGCAGGTTAGCCGATGCCCTGCCGCCGTGGCAACCTGCATCCCGCCTGCTCTTGCCCAGGGGCACGTCCTTTTGTCACCCTGCCTTCCCGCGCTGGGGGAAGCCGCTCTGTCTGGGGGATAAGGAATACCTTCCGACAGCGGGGAGAGGCGGTGCCGGTTTCTGGGATCCAGAAGGCCTGCTGGATGCTGAGTCACAGAGCGGGTCTGGGAGGGGCTCACGGGCCCCCTGGCTGTAGCCGCACCAGCTCTTGCAGCGAGATGAAGCCTGGGGAAGAAGAACACACGTATAGGGGATAGGAGCATCTGGGGGGGTGGGGGGAGAGACAGACGTTAAAAGTCCTCCCTGGCAAACACTGCATCTGGCGGGTGGTGAGTGCAAAGACACTTCTGGGCGTGCGAACTCCAGGCTGGGAGCCCGGGGCGGGGGGGTGGCGGTGACATCCGTGAAGAGCTCACACAGTAGTAACAAGGAAGATGTATACGATAGCTGGCCGCTTGCAAATGTGCTAGTCAGTCTTCACTTGCCATGGAGGATTGATTGTATTTTCTCTGCTTCTGCCATGAAATATCACCTGAAATGCATAATTTGCAGATTGAGCAGGCTTTCAACCATGAAAACAGATATAAAAAAGAGAATAACTAGCAGCAGAAAAAAACTTCCTAAACTCCTCTCATTTGGTTAATTAGGGAAAACCTAACTTCGTGTATCACAGGAACTAAGTAAAATAATGGAAACCTCTTTCTGTGAGAGAGAATGACACACGTATACAGTTAAGGGTTGCACATTCGAATACTGAATTCAGAGCATATGTGGTTTACTGAAATACGGCTCCGCTGTTTCAGTGCTTTGTTCTTATTTCCAGATGTATCAGTGAATAAACATTACTTACTTTCTTTGACTATCATAAATAAAAAGCATCACAGCTACACTCACAGTGACGTGGACGAATGTTAATCTTATAACAACATCCTCATTTTTTTCCCTGTTGAAACTGAGGTACTTAAATTAACTGTGTTTAATGAGGAAACAGATATACTAATAGATGGTAAAAAGAAGTGGAAATACTAATTTTCCCTAAGAAATAATGGCTAGGATTTTCCGAGGCATTTGAGAGAGGTATCCAGGGTCCATTGAAATTCACTAGGGACAGGGATCTTTGGTCTCTTTGGCTGAGATTTTCAGAGGAGCATATGTAGATATTTTAGTCACTACAGAGAAAATAGCTTGAATGAAAAGCAAGGAAAATAAAGGCAGCCCAGCAACTATTTGCTGTTAATATAGATAATTAGAGGAAGAGCAGAATTTTTTGTTGTTGTTRTTCTCCCCAATCTCAGATAACTGGGTAATTATATAATTTAAAATATCAAGAAATAATCCAGAGTACTATACAGAGAAAAGGGTTAAGAAGGGAAGATCTTGCAAGCATCTTATTAGTAAGGGATATTGTTAGAAAAAAAGCAGCTTAATATGGACAGAAATCTCCATTAGTAACCTGCTGGAATATTCTCTTTCTCGTTCTCATTGTGATGTCAAAGATTCAATTACAGTACTTGGTTTTCTCAGATCACGACTTTGCAAATTTTAACCAACTTGGACTTAATTCTGGAAAATTGTCTTGGAATGAATATATTTGCAATCAGAGAATTGATGCCTGCTACCAGATCTTATTGATTTTGTTCTTGCTCTGGGCTGCAGAGCAGACCCATTCAGTACAGTTAATAACTGAAGGGGTGGCTACTTATGAAAATCAGAAGCTTCAGGAGCTGATGCTTAGGCATCGTGTGAACTCAAATGAACACAAATCAGTTCTCACTCCCTGTTGCAGTAAAGTGGCATTGTCATACTTTTGAGTTATGCCTCTATGATAAATAAAGGAAAGATTTGTTCTTCTGGTCTATATTGGTTTTCATTTGTAATTGGAAAGAGAAAGCAGAATTAATGCATATTAATAAGAGGAATTAATAACAAGAATTAATGCATATTAAATGATCACGCAGTTGAAATTGTTCCAAAAGTAGCAAAATAGTAGATTAGCAATAAAGAAATACTTTGGCATATATCTTTGCTAACAGGAGCATGCTTCTAATTTATTAATAACACAGTAAAAAGTGCTTTTTCCTCTAACTCACTGTCTTGTATGCTGTTACTAGTAACATATTTATTTTTGCATTTCCTACTGTGGTGGAGAAGAGATCACTGAGAATAATCAGATTGCTTATGACTGATTGAATACATCTTCAGAGAGTTAAAAAATGGTAATTGCATAGAATCATTTTAAGCAAGTAACCTATGAATACTTCATCAGTGCTTATTAGCAGAAAAATGTCAGTATGTGTGTGTCTGTATGTAATACCTGCTTACTCAACAAATCTGTTCCCTGAGCTCTAGTTTTTCAGCAGTAACTAAGAATAGCTACATTTTCCTTCTGTTAGCATTTCCCTGTAAATAACACTGAAGGGACGACGGAGGTGAGTTCTGTTAAACATCACTCATTGATAGCACCAAAAACTCATTTGAGTTAGCTGAGCAGCAAGAGAACCAAAACGCCTTTATCCCATTTGCTGAAGACATTATTCACAGTACAGTAATATTTCAGTATGTTGGAAACAAGGTCTTTAATCTCTTAGGAGAAACTGGTAAGAGGAGCCAGTATTTTTACTAAAAAAAGGACTGGCACACTAAAGATTACTTTATAAAAATAATTACTCACTTGCCTTTTGAGCTGGAAGCTATAAATTCATTGATTAATGTAGGTCAGTGAAACTATTCAGAGTTTTTCAGACAAGCTTTTTGAATGACATCTCATTCCTTATTTTAAAAATGGGTTTAGTGTCTTAAAGCGTGGATCTGGTACAGGTATTCCTTCTGCCTCCTGCAGCAGCAATGCACAAGAGGCATGTTAACTGATGGAACAGCATGGCAGAAAATAAAACAGTTGTAGACAGCAAAATCTGTTCCTCAAGGTTTGGTGCTTGAAGCAGATAGACTACATTAAGATAATGGCACAGAAACTGCAAACCTTTCAGGATGGGGAGTTCAAACACAGGCTTTTCCTCCAGGTGTTGGAATCTGTCCTGACCACAATGTTCGTCCCTCTTCAGCACAGCAACCGATCTCCTGTCCTGAATCCTTCTTCAAAGGGGATGGGAATGATGATCTTATTCAGTAGATACAAGGCTGTTCCTGTTGCACCCTGTTTCGGGATGAAATTATCCTCGGGCTGGCTGTTTGTTTCCGTGTGGAGAAGCCCAGCAGACTCCAGAAGTCTCACTAGTGCTCTTGATGTCAGATGAATGCCAGCAGTTTGACATTTTTGTGTCACAAGGCTTCACACTGGTTGTTACTGACCAGAAAATGGTGTTAGAAATGAAATACAAAATTTGATTGGATTCACCGATAGAAATGAAGAACTGTATTAATAAGTGTACRTATCTGGCTACAGTAATGATGATCACTTTGATATCCCAGCAGTCACTTTGGGAAAGCATAGGCTGTATTTCCTTATAGGAAAAGACTGACATCTGAATAAATTGAATCTTTTAACTCATTAGACAGCAAAATAATAAGCTTACATGTTAGAGACCGTCACCACAAAGCGCTTTACGAATTTCAGTAACTTGTATCCAGCCTGTGCCAAATTCTAGCTTATGCTCTGTGAGGGAGATTCAATTGTTTTTAGGGACCAAAGTACATAGCCTTTCATGGTAGGGCCGGAACCGGACTCTTCCTAAACATGCTCTTTATTTAAGTTTCTAGGTCTGGAAGACTGGGCCCTTTTGAAAATGTTCTTAGTGGGGGATGAGTGGGATTTCATAGCTGCAGAGAATGATTGCAGAGCGGTCAGAAATTTGGCCAGTCTTTGTCCTCCTCCTGGGGCAGAGCATGCTGTTCCTTCACTCTCTTTGATGGGAAAACTTCAGAGACGGCCCTGGGGAGAAGTCTCAGCTGGGAAACAGCCAAGGGCTGTGAGCTGGGAACTGGCAGACTGCTTTCTCCTGACAAATGGGACAGAGGTGTCAGTAGTATTTTCACTTTTTTACTTCTTTTAGGAAACCTGTTTCTTAGAGTGACTCAAGTTGAGCCCTTTCTACTACATGCACACATAGTTTAATGGGAATGAAACCAGTAGAAACTTCCATTGATGTTGTTTCTGCAGTGTCTTTCAGTGGGATGCAGGAGGAAGAGGGTTTGGGATGGAGAAGAGGAACCCTTGAGACGAAAAGCAAGAGCTTCTCCAGACTCCCTCGCATCTAACTAGGGGGTGGTCTGTTTGGAATGTCTGGAGGATTATTTAGGTTGACATAGGGTTTGAAGCTCTCATAAAGAGCCTTTTTGTCATACAATATCTGGATATAGTGAGGCCCATTTAGTCACAGCATTGCCAACTTTTCATAGTGATTTAAGATCACAAATGAGGAGTACAGGAGTTTACTGATAGTATTGATTGGGATTTGATGCTGCTGATCAGATATTTGGTTAGGCAGAATCACATTTATATAAACTGTGACTTCACCAGGCAACCCAAGCAATCATATCTTATATGATTATTACATCTCACATGAATCAGACACTTCAAAACAAAGTTCAATATAAATAGAAATCATAGCACAGAAATTTAAGCTCCTCTGCTTCCCTGCACTGGGATTCATGAGGTTAAGTATAAACTGGCAATGGCAGCCTCAACACGAGATGTTGGTTGTTTCTTCCCACAGCTAAGGTTTCAGATAACCCAGCAACCACATTGCCCGTAGAGGCCATAAGCCATGCATAGGAGCTATACCTGAACTGCTTATGAATTACACACAGCTCAAGATCTTCATATTGGCTACTACTGCCAACACTATAGCTGCTAATTTCTTTTCTTGCTTGCAGTAATACCATATTTTGGGAGTTAAGCAGGTTTTTTCATGGAAAGCAAGAGAATTTCTGATGTTAACTTGCATAAATAAATGCTTTTTATATCTTAGGACCCAAAGAAATCCCCAACTGGCTTTTTAAGACATCTTTTTTTCTCTCCTGAACCAATTCATGGCAAAAAAAGGGAGAAGGAGAAGTGATCTGAACTTATGAGTCACTATTATATTCATAACAAATATACTTAAGTTTTTATCTTTCTGCCGTTTCTGCATTTGTTTGCAGTGTCACAGAGTTGTGTCCACATACAAGTAGTTCCAAACTTGTGTTTCAGGTTCCTGAATATTTGTTCACAATATAAGAGCTCGGGAATTCCTGTTACTAAATTTGTGATGGTAATGTAGCATTGTATTAATCGTAGCTGCATTTGTAGAATTACTTCTGTACTTTGTTTCATTACTGGTTTCATACTCGGCTTGAAGCAGTTATGTGGTTCCACTAATGTTCCAGAAGAAAATAATACTTTTGCTGATTGGGTTCAAATGCTTTGTCTTTTACCAGAAACGCGCGCTGCAATGGAAGTAGGAATACTCTACTATTTACCTTTTAGAGCACCAAACTTGTTTTTTTCTATTCTTTCCTTGCTGTTCTGTACCTCATTTGAGGCCTGCAGTTGAAAAGCATCTGAAGAAGGAAAAGGGGGCATGCGTGCTGCTAGTGTTAGAGAAACACTTACTAGTTACTACTCATCTTTGTGGCTAAATACGTGTATTGCCAGAGCACCTTGGAACAAGGTGTTTATGCAAGTAAGAGGTGTGTGAACTCCTGTTTTTTCCCCCATTTTACATCACTTTTACTAGCTAAGCACTTGGTGCTTTCCAGCAGGGCTTGCATGGGTCGATTCCATTTCACCTGCTGGGACAGCCTGCCGTGGGCATGGAAATATGTTCCAGCAGCGCTAAGTCACCAAGAAAAAGCAGCATGTCAGTTCCTGCTGAGTTTCTCTCTCCTTCTTCCTTCCTCCTCCTCTCTCAAGTCCTAGTCCTAGAGCTAGCTTGCTCTTCCTGCTCTGTCTCCTCTGCTCCCCTGTTCCAGGGGTCATGTAGTGATAACTAACCTCAGACCCCAAAGCGCCCCAAGCATCAGTGCTGGGGCCGCGGCACTTCATCCTCACTTTCTCCAGGAAATTTCAACCCTTGAGCTTGAGTACTTCATCCTCTTATTAGGCAGCTTCAACACACTGGGTAGGAGTGTTACCCCCTCCTCTCCTCCCTTCCTCCTAGCCTGCAGAGCTGCTCTGAAACCTACTGGTAGCTTTCCCATTGGAAAAGTTAGACTTAGCTAATTAATAATTTGACACCAATGATGTATGACACTCTCCTGTGTATTTTCTCTTCATGATTTTAGTGGTAAGAAGCATGAAAAAATCTAGAAAGAGAAATTTATTATTCAGTCTATTATTGGTCTCCCAAGGGTTTCACATGTACTATATGAAATTGTAGTTTATTGGTTAGTTCACTAAATACAGGAGAAGAGAACAGGTTCTCACCCTGATGGGAAGGAGCTGAAAGGATAGTGTTGCGTATCATTGTCACTAAAGGCAGGACTGCAGCATTTCAGAGCAAACTCTTCAAAAATGCATGTGTCTTCAACCTGATGGCAATGGCACAAGTGGCTGCAACTCGTAACACGGCTTCAAAATGGAGACTGGTTAATTTATGAGGCAATTCATGTAAAGAAGGTTTTTCTATGGAGGCTCACATGTCCTCTCATGATCCTAGGAAAGCAAGAGAATACAATCTTCTRCACTGAGAATACTCCATGACTAGGCATTTCTGCCTGCCAAGAGAAGGATACTTTTCCTTCCATGCCTGGGACTTACCCTAGTTCTGTCTCACATGGGCTGAGCAATGAGACAAATTTGGAGAAGAGCAATCCAGCAAAGGCTATTAGGCAGAAAGGTGCTACCTCCCATGGGGGAAGCCCCCAGATCCCAAAGTTCTGGAAGAAGAGGGTGTTCTGGGGAAGTAGCAGGGTTACAGCATCCCGGACGGATTCTCTGGGGCACCATCAGGGGCAGGACTGCCAGGTCAGAGGCACCATGGTCTTAAGCTGCATGGCTGTTCTCAGATTTTAAGGTGGGAATTGTGCCAGCAGTGTGGCTGGCAGTTGAAGAAGCTGTCGTGTGCAGTACTATGGAGGCTCTGGGCAGTATAGCTGTCCATATGCATATGTGTCCCATCACAGGCCGCTGGGATGCAGCCAGACCCCTCAGGACTTTCTGGGTTATGCCACGAGCCAAGACTACAGCCCAAAATCAGGAGGTTACTATCCTTGGCATTGGTGATAGATTCTTCAGAGGATTTGTACCTTCTGTCACTTACTAGTAGAATTACAATGCAGGTTCATCTTCATAATTTTGGGGTTTGCCTTTCGGGGATTTTTTTGGTTTGTTTTTTTAATGCTCAGTTTGCTATAATCTTATAGAATACGTAATGAAAAATCCTTTTAGACATTGTATGTTCTATAAAATAAATGGACACACATGGAGTTAGATGAAATAAACCAGTACAAATTGGAACAGACACACACACACTTATGCATGAAAGTATAATACTTACGTATACTAGAGGAGCTACAATGAAGCTATATCAAGCATGGCATACTAAGAAGATGGAAACGCCCTTCTCCCCTCCCCCCCAACATCTGCTCCTCTGAATCTCTATTTGGGACACATTTAAAAATAAAACAGACTACATTACTTTTCACCTGAAATGCAATCAGTAATGACCTAACACATTGAAGAAGGAGATACCAGACAGTTGAGTACCATCTGGCATAAAATATAAACTCCCTTAACCTGGTATTTGTGTTAGAAAGATCTGCCTGGGCTACAGCAACCAGAAGTCCATTGGTGGCCTGGTAACCATCCAGACCATGATGATTTTTTTTAATGGGCTTTTGTTGAGAAAAAAGAGAACTGTAATTTTCCAGAGGCTGGTAAAGAACCTTTTCCAAGGACTGGGTCCAAGTAAGCATTTAGTAGTATTCAGAGAACTGATACCATTGGGTTACTTTGCTGTTATGCTTCCTACGGAGCATCCGTACCTTTATGAGAAGCCCAGGACTGGCCCATTGCACATGATAATTTGGGTGAAAGTGAATATGGTGCAGAGTCATTGGGTGACATAATGCCAGGCCATAAGGAAGGCCATACTGGACCAGACCTAGTCCAGCATCCTGCCTTGAACGGTTGCTAACATCAAACGCTTCCCCTGCTCCACCTCCCCAGCTTCCAGCCTTCAGCTGCTCAGAGAATCCCTGATCCGGAGCCAGCTGGTGGGTGTTTGATAGTCGCTGATTAATCTGTCCACCAGGAATTTGTTTAATCTCTTTTTGAACTGATTTATCTCTTCAAATGCTTATGAAAGTGTTTTCATGACACTCCTCTCTGTGCTTGTAATATGTTCTCGTTTTCAGCCCAATGGGAGTTTAGACAATCATGTCAAAACTTCCTCAAACAGGGAAAGTATGAGGATAAAAGAATTTAAAAACAGAAATATCTGCTTTCCCAGAGAAACTTCATTCTCTTAACTACCACAGTGTGTCTTGGATGCTGTAATGTGCTTCCTCTTTGTTCCCCACGGTGAAGATGAATGCTGTGCCTCAGTACTTTTCAAGGTGACTCTTTTAAGAGTTTTTCTCTTTTATTGTATCTCTGCTGTGACTGCAGAGGCTTCGCAGGTGACCTTGTTTTCCTGTTTCTGGTGTGCATCTTGTCATGAATTATAGACTTCTTTATACTGCCAGCTATTTGTAATAGAGTCCAGAGAAAAAGAAAGAGAGAAGTAAATGTGTGTTGTTCATTTCTATGCTTGCCACGTTTATGTTCTTTCTCAGCCTGATAGAAGTATGCACAATTGAGGCCTATATAAATGTTACTATTTTGCCCTAATTATTCATTTATTAAATCCTGTTAAACTGTGGAAGATAAGACAGGACTTAGAAAAAACAGCAGAGATGATTGTTTTTTCAGGCGTGAAAGGAAAAAAGAAATGCAGTAGTTTCCATTTGTAGTTCCCTTTTATCCTTATCCTGATTTTTGTGCACATCCAAAACTTTTCACTTACATTAAATGAAATTTCAGCCAAAACTTCTGATGGAGCAGGTACCTTGAGTAATTAACAGCAGCGGTGCTCAAACTACTGGCAAAATGAGACTGCAACAGGTAAGGTTGCAAGAGGTTATCAGTTGTGAAACTAGACCCATTGCCTGCCCAGTGGCCTGATGCTGTGAATTGAGTCATTTGATGTAGGTGCCATGTGGCTGTGCAGTGCGATGGCTCCTTCTTGAGTGAGGCTTTGTTGTTCCGAGTAACTACAAGGAATTAGCTCTGCTGTCAGTTGCAATGAAGGACAAATCAAAAAGGCTAAGCATCTTGTTTTACCCAAGTTCATCATGTTTAATGTGGGAATAGCAATGCTTCCTTCTTCCCGTGTTTATTCATCTTGTTTATTTGGAATAAAAATTCTTGGGGAACTTGATTATATTTTTGTTGTACCCAGAACAGCAGCTTTTGAGCCTTGGTTGGGAATCTTAAGACTTCCCTGTAGCACAGTCGATAACAGTGTCCTTGATTTTAATGACTTTCTCCAGCTCTGGAAGATATCAGAAGTCTTTCTGTGAATATTCGGTATATCTTTGTCAGTATTTCTGGCTGTGTGGAGCTCAGCTGGCAATGGCTGCATATAACCCACTCACTGTACCTAATTATTCAGAGAGATTTCTGCAGTAATGTCTGTGCTGGAATGTACCTAATGGAGTACATAAACCGCCGACTAAGGTGCAGTTGTTCATGGAAGCCAAAAGAACAAGGAATAAGTAAATAACTTATTTACTTATTTATAATAACTTATAAATAACTAATAAATAAAATAAGAGGGAAAGAGGCAATGTCTTTGGGGCAGTAGACTGAGACGAGGGATTTCTAGGCTGAACTGAAAGCTTGAAAGTGAAGGTAAATTTCAGGGTGTGGACATTTGTGCTGATTTGATCTGATTTCTGTCTTCTCATAAACGAATAGTTAGTAGTTTGATTTGAAAGAAATTCTACTGAGCCACTTCATTTTCATCCAGTAGCCACAGGCCAGTTTTGCGTGTTGCCAACTCAATTGGGTGTCCCATGGAGTCACAGCTGGCAGACAGCTGTGCCCAGTGGTGTGCTCCATCGCTGGAGCAAGGGACTCCAGGAATGACACCAGGGTCTGGAATGGCCAGAGGATCTGAAGGGGGATGGGTTTAACATCCTCTTCATTATCAAACCATGTAACAGGCTTGTGTATGACTTTTGAGTGAACAAAAACACTTTTTTGTGTTTTTGTGAAATTCTTGACAGTTGAGAGTTGAGAGTGGTGTAGAGTCCCTATCATTTCTAAAAGTAAATGTCTTATAGGCAAATTCTATAGGAAAGTGTGTGGCAAACTGATTCATCTAAGACCTTCTCCTATGTTCCAGTCAGATTTTCTTGTTGGTTCATATGTGTTTATAATGGGTAAAAATAGCCTAAAAAAATAGAAATGTATGGATGGGTTTTCTTCAACAATTCAGAAATGGTTCAAATTAGATGATAATTGGTTAATTCTAAAATTATTAACACTATGATAGTTTGGCGCAAATTCAGTTTAAAACTCTAAGAGTAGTTTTAAGGTTTTCCCTGCTAATTTCTGTAGAAAATATTCTTACTATATGCAACATCCATACAATGTTGATCAGTCTACTTAAAAATAATATAGTCTGTTGATTTATATAAGTTATTTATGATGAGGCTGAGAATGAAATTCTGAACAACTTTAAGGCTTTATACCATGAGAATCACAAGTTGTGCTCTGTTAATTTCTTTTGATGTATAGTTAATAAAACTTGGGCTGATTTTGTATTCAGCAAGCAATTCTCTTCCTTCTCTCGCGAAAAAGGGTGAAGGATGGGATTTCTGCACAGTGCTTTATTTAGACATCCTTTTCTCCAGCACTTAATTTTGAAATGATATTTAGATAAATTTAGCTGTTTTTAATTAAAAAAAATTAAGATGTTGAAATTAAATGAAATGTTTTGTCTGAGTCGAGGGAAAAAAACTTGGTTTGGTCTGAAAAATCAGTTTTGTTGTTTTATCTGAGAAATTATTAACTATGAATATGGTTATTTTCTCAGCTCTTAAATGTACTTTCTGGAAGAGGAATAGCTCTAGATCAATTAATTAACAAGTCCTGTTCATGAACCATCACTTAACTACTTTGCAGTGGCCTAGTATGTCACCTAGATAAATTTTCTGATGTTATGTTAGGTTGTCCGTCTCGCTTGCTATAATTAAGATAAATTAGTTCTTTAGAAGATGTTCCAACAGATTGGCTGTGTCCATGTACTTTATATTGCACCAGTATCTTGAGAAAGAAACCCAAAATATTCAGCTGAACCACTCTATTTATTATTTTTATCAACTGGTAATCTCAATTATGCTAAATCTCATGGGAATTTTTTTCCGAGATATTTCTTTATGCCTGCTCCTTATTACATATCCCAGAAGTGTGTCCTGTGGCTGCTTGTGGGCTGTGCAGCCAGGATGGAGAAGCGGGAGACGGGAAGGAATTAAGGCAGAAATCCATGTTGATGCATAGCGCTGAAATGTAGAAGACCATTTCTGCTTCCTGGGCTGATCCCCCCACCCCGAGATTCTCTATGAAAAGACACAGAGGTGAACCTTGCAGACTTTTCTGTGTCTTCTGTTCCCCGTCTGCCAGTTTTACTGCGGGAAGGCACAGTCAGATTCTCGTGGTTAATCTTTCATTATGATTATTTGAAGAATGATGGCATTACATTTCGTTATGACATGAATAATTTCCTTAAGCCTCTCAAACCTGTGATGCATGACAAGCTGATCTTAATCTAAAGTTGAACACCTCCATGTAATTACTTGAATAGCAGGTAAGGATGGAGTTTGACGCAGTGATCTGGAAAACAGCGGGTGCCTGTGTAAGGGCTTAAGGTAATCAAAGCCCAGAAACATAAAACACTGCTGTATTCAAATTGTTACTTGTTTACTTTTGAATTCATTTTTTGAACATGGTATTTTCTAGTGCTTTATTAGTAATAGATTTATTTAAAAATAGAGGATTGTAGAATAAGGAAAGGCCTTCTGCTGTCGGAAAGCATTGTGTTCTTTAACCTCTTTCATAAAGATCTCCATTTTAAGAACAGTTGTTGGCTTGCGCTCCTTCTTTGGAAGGTTGTTCCAGAATCCTGCTCCCTTGATGGCTATACATTTCATTCTAGGCAAAGCCAATTTATTTTTCTAAAACTAACCCCTGAATCAAATACTTTTCTGAAGAGTTATCTGTGAAGTCTTGTTTCTAGCAACCATCCCTGTTCTCATCAAGTGCTTGTGCACATTTCATTGCCTTTTATCATATGCCCGGGAGTGGAAATTTTGCTGCTCTTCGATTTTTTTACTACCGCTATACATTAAATCAGAGACATGAAAAGGCAGCATGCCCAGGCATCAAACCAGATCTTTCCTTCTGCCTTGTGTCTCAGAAGTAGTATCGTTGTCCTCAGGCTCTTCTGTGGCTTTGCCGTACACACGTGCAGTACCCACGCCATTTGAATGTGCTCTTACAGATGATTGGTTTTAGTGCGGTTTACTGCAGCGTGGCAAGTTTGGTGACTGAGACTTTCATCGTCCTTCTATCCCTGCCCCTCTATAGGCGCATGGGAGCCTAGAGGGGGATTTATTAGGGATAGCACATCTTTAAAGATTTCAGTTAAGAGAAGTCGTAAGTAACCTTTCTGTCCCACCTTTATTTGTCCAGACCAGAAGTAACTCTGCTGAAGTCCTTAGAGTTATACTAGTATAAAACTAGCATCTCTTCTTGCCTTTGCGTTTCACTCTCCCAGCTCTCAGGCCTCGTGGAGTCATTTATTCTAAAGCACAGGCAGGGACAAGTCTGGCTTTCGCTTGTTGCTCTCCTAGTACAAGGTTGATGGGAGAGCATGTGGTGAAATGCACTATGGTAACTGCAGATCAACAAAATGTCCTCAAAATGGTGACGTCAACTAGAGTATTTGTCAGGTTTAAACTGAGTGTCAGCCAACCATCTCATGGGATACTTTTTGTTAAGGCTTTTCCACTGAGGTTCACCTGACTCCGGTGACATTAGGCATGTATCAGTGAAGAGGCTTGTGCGAACCTACCCGGTGTCTCATGGCTCTGAAAGCTCATCCAGCATGTTTAGTGGCAAATGGGCAAAACCCCATCTGGCGGAGCTCTCTCTGCAGTATTTTGCTTTGTCACAGTACTGGGGTTCAGCACAGTCGGCACCAGAGAGTGCCCTCCAGCCTCTGAGCCAGAGAGGAATTAAAATCCCATGGGCTACAGATGCCTCTGGAGGCTCTAAGTCTCAGACAGTCTTAAAGTCGCTCTTGTTTTATTCCTTCAGAACGGAGCAAGTTAGTCCATCTTGTTTGTACTGAAGCCTGAAACGACACAGTATTTGAGGTTTGTTTTTTTTTTTTCCATTTCAATTTGTTCTCCTCAACCTTCTGAAGATTTCTGTCCAACGTGAGTACAATGGTGTCCTTTCCTGGTGCCTGCCTTATTGAAACACCACCGCAGTTCAGTCGTGAAACTCAAGGATGTCCTCCTTTGATTGAACTGCTTGTTTAGTGAGGCTAACCAGTTTCTTACAAAAATCCAGATTGCTGCACAGCCTTTTTCAGAAAAAACAGTTCCAGATTTATATAGAGTTAGCTCAGGTCTAGTGGCCTCCTTAGCTGGGCAGGCGTAAAATGAGAGTGGGATGGGAAACCTGACAGCAGGAAACCTCTTGATTGTTTTTCTGCGGGATGCAGAATCCGCTCTTCATCCGAGCCCCATGGCAATGAGATTGGCATGACCCTTCAGTAAGATTTCTCAGGTTATCAGGACTGCTGGCATAGCCAAGCACAGCAGTAATGCACTGTGTCGTGGCCGCAGCAGCAACCCTCATATTTTGGTACAAGCAGATGAAGCCTGTAAAAAGCTAAGGAGAAAGAAATGGAATTCCTTTTCAGCTTTGAGCTACTTGTTATTAGTATTTACTTAGAATAAGAGATCAGGAATATGAACAGGAGGTGATTCAACTTCAGTTTTTCTTGAATCAGAGAAAGAAATGCCTGAACTGGGAGGGCTGGAAGGGGTTGTAAGGGAAGACATTGGGGAGTAAATCACAGGATATAGATGGAACTTATTCTGCACTTCAGTTTAAAAAAAAATGGGGAAAAAAGTTGGAAATGAACTTTGATACTTTTTATTGCATGCATTTATCTTTAAAATGTTTCCTTTTTGATGCTAGTTCTAGCAACCCTAAATTGCAGTGGTCAGAAAGGCTTTTTTGTGGTAACATTTATACCTAATT
Organism: Phoebastria nigripes; assembly: GCA_035582835.1. Classification (NCBI taxonomy): domain Eukaryota; kingdom Metazoa; phylum Chordata; class Aves; order Procellariiformes; family Diomedeidae; genus Phoebastria; species Phoebastria nigripes. Next base: position 5,686 of record JAYKAV010003479.1, on the reverse strand, counting down.
AAACATTTATAGAAATACTCATTTACGATAGTGAAGAAAACTAATATACTGATCAGGCTTGAAATAATGAATAAGCAATGAATCAGAATCAGAGAACAGGTGAAGCACTCTTTTAATTTTATATTCATCTTCTAGATTTGTGATACTGAAGTATGTGTATACATATATATATTTCTACACGCACACACGCATACATGAGGAGTTTAGAGACTTTGCCTTCATTTTGTATCTTACTTTTTAATGAAGTGTTCACAGAATGATTAGACTGTTGTAAAGAAGTTCCTAGAGCTATAAAATTCTCTTGAGAAGTAGGAATACAATAATTAGGGGTTAAATTATTTCATGTTACACAAATCAGAGCAGTTTACAGAAGTGTTTTTAACTACAGCTAAACTCAGAGGCCATATTAAAAAAAACAAAAACAAAAACAAAAACAAAAAACAAACCCTTTGTTATATTTTAAATCATGGGTAAAAAAAATTTAAAGACCTTTAAGAGGGTTTCTGTAGCAAGCCCTAGTATAGAACAAGGTAACAGAGATTAACCTATCATTGAAAGTTCTGCTTAAAAAATCTCCCTGCACCACTCATTGGTAAATATTGTGATAGGCCAAATCCAGCTAGCCTTACTCAAGCAGATTCGTTGGTGAGGACTCATCGGTACAACAGACACTACATGTGCAGAGTCACAAGCAGAGTATGAAAAAAGAAATGGGTAGGGCAGGAGCAAAGAGAAGTTTAATTCAAAACAAATGAAAACATTAGAGTGCAGCTGCCAGATACTCCATGCAGGAGCAGGATGAGGCCAAAAAAGAGCTTCAGGCATTTGGAACCTCCTCCAACCCATCTGTTTTCTACGAATATTAGTTGGTGGTCAGACATTAAGTATTTAGGGCATCTCTACACCACACATCACAAAATGGCACAGCAGTATGCCCAAGTAAGCTGGCGATGTGGTGTGGGCAGACTCTGTGCCTGTCTTGGTGCGTACAGCGCACTTCGGGGCTCTCACTGGTCTTCTACGCTGTGGCCTGCATAGATTCCCTAGGCTGAAGTCCAGCGGTGCCGCGTCCCAAAACTGCAGAGCCTCAAGTGATTGATTGCAAACAGATGTTGAGATGAGGATGTTTTCCCATCTGATCTCAAGTTATATAGTGCATCAGTATATTATTCCCAAAATTGCAGCTTGAATGCATTATAAATCACTCATAAGAGTAATCTATACAGATTCTTCATACTAAAACTKTGGGGAATTAAAAAATGTTACAGAACTTAAATAACTCAAAATTATCCCTACTTTAAAATTATGTTAAAGATTAATTTTCTGTATTACAGACAAATCTAACAACATTGGCAAAACCACACAGTAAAATATGAGACTAGTAATTAGAAAATCAATAGACTGGAAGTGTTAAATGCAAAATGGAAGCCTTGCAATGATGGGTGTCTCCGAGATAAATGTCAGCGGATTTGCTGTGTCGCCTTTAGACCTTTAGAGGTCGGACCAGTATACCTGAGATCGTATTTGTATCATTTGCAACTAAAAGAAGCAAGAAACTTTCCTGGGCCTCTAAAGTTAGCCTCTGAACTCCGTAAGTTAAATAAATGTTATCAACCTTTCAAAAATGCTGACAAGCTAATTCCAATCAACTCCAAATGGATATGTAGATGAATGACACGTTTAAATGCAAGCCATTTTTATTTAAGAGACCATATGTGAGTTTTAGACCTACCTTTAAGAAGCCAGGTTTACAAAAACATGAGCTACAAGTTATACCTGACACTGGATCACCTATGAGCTCTCCTCTTAGGGTAGTGAAGGCATTCCCGCTTTGCCAGCTGCTGATGTTTCCTTTCCTTTCCTTTCTTTAATTATGTTCTTACACGATTCCTTCTTAACACAAATGTTTTTACCTCTGGTCTTCATTCAGAGGTGAAATAAGTTTGTCATTCTTTGATAATCACGAGACTGAAAAATCATATTTTTTCTCTCCTTATAAAAGTCTGAGTGGTAAAGTGACTGACTGTAGGTGGAACAATAGATTAGAAATTCTAAAGGAGTGGGCTCTTAGCTGAGGAAATGACTTTCAATGTCCTGCTAAAAAAGGTTTCATTTGATTGACTTACTGGCTTTGAAATTACCTGAGTGAACAGCATTCTTTTTTTTTCCCTCCTCCAACAGACATAATACGTGTCTTAGAAAGATGTTGTCCACAGAGGGCTAATTTCATTGTAAAATGTGTACCGAAGACATGTCCCTCATCAAGGGCATATGTGCACCTTCAAATAAACCTCATGCAGCCAAAGAATAATTACAGTGGCTTTCCAGTACATGGCACTATTTGAGAAAGTGTATGTACCCGTCCTTATTCCTATGTTAWTGCAGAAGTGCTCGGAGTTCCCTGGTGGAGTGGTGGCCCTGTTGTTCCCAGCTTGATTCTCCCTTTGCCAGAAAGCCCATGTAATCACAGGTATTTTAACAGGACTGAGCTCTCAAGAGCAGACAGTATGCCGCACAGCTGACGTTTGGTCACGGTGCTGGAAGTTTAAGCCTATGGTGAATATACAAGCGTGGATTGAGTTCAGTTGTTTTTGTCATTTTAGCACAGAGTGACCAGGGGGAGAGTATGAAAATATTCTGTGTTGAAAGGAAATTGTCTCTGGAAGACAGTCTTTGAGCTGTCAGGAAGAAGAAACATATTCTAGTGTGATTGTGGCTAAACCAAGAGGCCTGGTTATCCTGACTTTGCCTGACACTGACATCTGAGTGTTTTACTGTTTACCTGTATAAACAGGTTTTTTATATCTATATATAATAGTACCTAACTTTTGTGCAGTACTTGAGCCAAGTCATCCATCTGGCTAAGTAAGGTGGCAGTGCGACATGACAAAGTAAAACCAAAGAAGCCACCTCCAAAAAGGCTCATATTTTGTAATAGGAAGATGAAAGGAGATGGTAACAAAAAACTACTGCTTATTTCTTTTGTATGGAAAGGGACATGCATATAAGATTTACTGGTTAGTGAATAGTGAGAATACACGTAAGGAAAATTCTGCGTGCAAACAGAAATTACACAAAATTTTAAAAGTGACCCATCTGGCCTTGTATTTTCTCTCCAGAAGTTTCAAATAACATATAGTGAGGAAAGAGTACAAAAAGAGGGAAGAGATTGCATAATATACTCCTACAATATTCTGTCTGTCCCCAGCAATTTGTTGCTTGGGAATTCCCAAATCACAGCTGCCATCTTTGGGCTTAATTATATTTTAGAGATTTCTGTATTGCACGGTTGTGTAATTGCTTTTGAATTAATTCAAAAATTTTTGACATCCTTACATAATTAGCGGTGTGATCCACAGTACACATGTCGCTACCAAGGACTGAGCTTTTGATGCCAATCACCAAATTTTCCTCTTTCACTGTAAAGCTGTAGGGAGCACACAAACTGAATTTCTTCTGATGAAACTGAAATGGAACTTGTGCTCCACATGCGTCTTTATTTTAAATGAAGCCTCTCTCTGGGACACTTTGTATGAGCAACCTGTTCCTCAAGAGACTCTGTAAGCAGGCTATACGCAGCTTAGGAGTACGAAGTGTGATTTATTGCTTAATATATGCAATAGATAGGACTAGAAAGCTACTGGCTACCACTCTCAAAAAGATGTTCCATGTGTCCTGCTGTTCCCAGCCATGCGGGGAAACGATGAGCCTCCAATGTGCCTTGCATTATCTTCGATGTTGCTGAGTTGCCATCTCCTGATTCCTGTTTTTTTTTCTTGGGGTTTTAAACCTTGGAGTTTTAAAGCTTTAAAACCTAATGGTTTTAAACCATTACTTTTCCTCTCAAACCGCTGAGCTGCTGTCTTTTACCTTCTCAACAATTACACTGCTGTCTGTGCTTTTCCTTCTCTTATCTCGCATAATTTTAGGTCACATAGTGTTTCACACTTTCCTAACACTTTTCATGAATAAACCTGAGTGGAGGTTGCACATCTGGGCTGTTCTAAGCTGGGTCTTGCCGCAGAGACAGCTGAGTCCCTGGGCTGAGGGGGGTACTGCCAGCAATGAGGGTTGTCCTGGTTCCGGCTGGGACAGAGTTAACTTTATTCCCAGTAGCTGGGGAGGGTGTGCTGTGTTTTGGGTTTGGTACAATAGGAGCGTTGATGGCCCACTGATGTTTTGTGTGCTGCTGGGTGTTGCTTGCACCGGGCACTTTTCGGCCTCCCATGCCCTGCCAGGTGCATGGGAAGCTGGCGGGGGGAGCACAGCTGGGGTGTTTGACCCAGCTGGCCAGTGGGGTATTCCATACCATGTAACGTCATGCTCAGTATAAAAACTAAGGGTGTGGGGGGGTCCCTGGGTCCCGGGCTCTCGTTCGGTTCGGCAGGTGGTGAGCAATTGCATTGTGCATCGCCTGCTTTGTATATTGTTGTTGTTGTTGTTGTTGTTATCACTGTTACTATTACTGTTCTACTTTGTTTTATTTCAGTTATTAAACTGTTTTTATCTCAACCCGCGAGTTTTCCTACTCGTGCCCTCCCAATTCTCTCCCCCATCCCACCGGAGCAGGGGGGTGAGCGAGCGGCTGCGTGGTGTTTAGGTGCTGCCAGGGTTAAACCACGACAGTTCTTTTTGGCACCCAACATGGGGCTCGAAGGGTTTGAGATAACAACAGACTAACTAGAGCATATTAAGGAATTTATATCTGTTAACAGTCGTTGGCCACAATATTAGTTTATCTGACCTGCATCATGCTCTTGTTTTTGCTGTACATGTTAAAGATTGGTGTTGGTTTCTGCGGTCTGCTGTGCTCTGCAGTGATTAGTGATGTTTTGCCTGGGAGATTTGTTATTAAAACGCTGGCATTGGGCATTATTCGGTATCTGGGTGTTGTGCTGAAGCCGTTACTGTATTTTGGGTACCACCTCTTGGAGACAATTAGTAATTATACCTCTTCCTCTGAGGAGCTTTTTATGGAGGAAATACAGAATGGCACCATCCTCTATGTTTTCTCCTTTGTTACAACAACTTGTCAGTACCTCGAACATCCCTGGGTAGTTAAGATACACCTATTGGTATTGCTTGGGAATATTGTTTTGGTTTTGTCTAAGGTTAATAAGCAATTTAAGAATATCATGCAGAGATCTGCCTCAAGGCTGGATAGTTATGAGTGGCAGGGTGTGTGGGATAGCATGGGCAAATGCCTAGGACGGTGGGCACCCCCAGTGTTTTGGAACTTCACCCCTGAACAAGTGCAGAATCCTGAAAAATTAGTAGAATATTTGGAAAAAGTATGCTGTCACCCTGGCAATTCTAGATCACTGCAATGTGCTGGGGCCTGGCCCATGCCTACCGAGCCCTGTTTAACACTATTCAGAAGCCTGAAGGGGAACAAAGGGTCTCTGGATCTGACGACAAAACAACGGGCCCTGCAGCTACCCCACCCCCTGCCGCAGGCACGGTGGCTACTCCACCCCCTGCRACAGAGAACCAACCTGTGCCGGTATCAGTTGCCCCTATACAAAAAAGAAAGTACACAAGAAAGTCAGCTCACTTAGTAAGGGATGAAAATGAACCAGGGCCATCAGGAGACCAGGAGGAGGAAGAGGCAGAACCCGTAAATGAGTTGGTAACCACCCGATCCCTGTCCCTGAGTGAGCTGCGAGATATGCGAAAAGATTTCAGT